>PVJA010006244.1:0-74273 GCA_004027025.1 Myocastor coypus
TTTATACAATGGAATACTACTCATCCATAAAGAATGATAAGTTTGAAGACTTCATATATAAATGGATGTATATTGAACATATACTCATTAGTGAAATAAACCAGACCTATATGTGTAAATATCGTATAGTCTCCCTAGTATAAGAACTTTAAAGAAGAAAACAAGAACTTAAGGGCATAACACAGCTGAATGTGTTATGTATTAAACAACAAAGTGACTGGAAGCAGACAAAGCAGAAAACATCAATAGCAAAACCATACACTTATGTACACAGGATGAATCAGATATTGCTCTCAAGAGCCTTCAAAAGGTTCAGCATATTGATTATAGCACAATGTAACGCTAAAATTATGTTTGGAATACATGTCACTCTTGTGTTTTTGATATGTACTGCTCCTGGTGTAAACTCATTTACTGTCATTCTCTCAAGCGTACTACTTGAAAATAAGAGACTGGGCCAAAAACTATATGCTTAACAGGCTACAATTTTGTATTTCCTTGAATTTCCAAATATCTGTGTCAAAATTGTGTAACTGCTTCTATCACATTGTATGGAAAGTTATTAGAATATCAGTGATGGTCAGAAAATGTCCGTTCCAAGCTAAGTCAAAGATATTTGATTCTCAGAACGCCAGTGATGATAAGCTCAAGTGCCTGTGTTACGGAGTGTTAGTATCACAAAGCTTTTCTGCTGGAGGTTAAGAATGTAAGTTAACAGACCAAAAATTGGAGAAAAAGAAGGGCTATAAGGATAGCCAATATTTTGGCCCTAGCCCTTCAAGGTCAATAAAGACCAAGGATATAAGAGAACCTGTGCTGTAATATCCTATAATGCAGAGGTGTCCCAAATTTCCTGGTCAAGGAGATTATGGGACCTCAGAGGAAAGGGATGAATGAACTGCAGTGCATCTAAGGAGAGTCACCCAGAGAAAAACATTATCTCAGTCTTTCACAGAAAGCAGAATGGCCAAGCAATGGCCGTGACTCATCCCGAAGGCTGACACTAACAAGAGTTCTACAAAGTACTGTCTATCTCCCAAACTTAATCCTGAGGGGATTTGACCCTGGAAGATAAAAAAAAAATGTTTTGTTATACAGGTCTTGCTTCGACTTGCCCTTGACCACCCAGCAAGAAAAAATAATGCTTAATTACAATGCATGAAACACAGAGCTAAATTAGTGAGATGAGCTATAGGAGACTTAGATTCAATAGCCTCCAACATCACAAGCTTCACTGGTGGCCCACTGTAATTGCAGAACATTTGACTGTATATGTACCTGCTTCCTCTTAGTCCAAAGAGAAATATATTCTTTTCCTTTTTTTTTCTTTTTTTTCTTAGCAACATCAATAGGGAGCTGGGTCATGCCCCCACACTGTACTCTGTAGAACGATTATGAGGACAATATGCAATATGTCAACTTTCAAAGAAAAGAAAGGGGAAAAGAAAATAAAAAAAGTAATGTTGATTTAGAAGGGTTAATGTTTAATTGTTTGATCAATCTTATATACCTATATGTGTTAATATAAACTGATCTGATGATGAAAATATGTAATATAACCATTGTTAAATTTAAACAATAAAAAATTGAAACTTGAAAAAAAAGGAATATGATGTAGCTATGTGTGTGTGTGTGTGTTTGTGTGTGTGTGTTCTTTGAGTTTCTTGGAAGTATAGCATTTGTCATTAACTTTGGAAGATGTCTCAGCAATTAATTGTTTAACTTTTTTATGTTTCCTCATTCTGGGATACCAATTAAATGCACTATTTAATATTGTTTTATGTTGGTTGAGTGCTCTATTTTTATTAATATTCTTAATTTACCATGTGTGCTGAGTTATGAAATTTATAAATACAATTTATATAATTTAACTTGAAATAACTTATTAAATTCATATATCTGTTCTATAGTTTGTGTCTAGTTGTCCCCCAAAGCCTCACGCAGTCATAGGGCAGACTTTTAAGGATTTTTTTTTTTTAAGGACTGGGGTTCAAACTCACTACCTTGCACTTGCCAGGCAGGCACTTGTGCCATGGAGCTATCTCCCTGGCCCCTAGGGCAGACCTTTAGACTTTGTGATTGATTCATGATCCAGTACTGGGATTATGGGTGTGAGTGCTACACCCAGCCTGGAGCAGATAGACTGAATGCAACACATGGGAGAGGGCCTTGCTCTCTGTGCCCACTGTTGCTACTACTCTTCTGTTTTGTTCTCTGCTCTTTGCCACCACCTGAAAGTTTGCCCTCTGCCATGTGCCACATTGCCCCAGAGCCAGCATAGTGAAAGCTCCAGTAAGTAGGAGCGAAATAAACTATTTCTCCCTTCATTCTGAGTGTTGGTCATTTGTCCCAGCAGTGACAGAAGAGTAACTGAGACACTCTGTAGGCTCCCTGACCTTGCACTCCCTGACCGTTTAAATCCATGGATAAAGTTATAAAAAGTGTGCTTCATCTTTACCATGTTTGCATTTCTAGTAATATTTTCTTAAACTTTTATCTCTTTGCAAATTACCTGTCTCTTCTTGCATGCTGCCTATCTTTTGCATTAATCTTTTAAATAATGCTCAGAAGCAATTATATCTTTCATTTACTAACATCAAAATCTGTTTTATAATTGAGTTTTGTCCTGCTGTCAGTTTTGGGCAGTGTATTCATATTTTTAAAAATCTTGTTTCTTTTTAACACACAGAATTTTATTGAAGCTAATTATTTTTGTATGGAAGGACACATAAATGTGTATAACATTTTATTTGGAATGAGGATACAGAAACAAAAGATTAAGGCAAGCCAATTAAATACAAATCAGAAGTCAGAGAAATAGAATGAAATCATGGTAAAAAAGATCTAGCAATAATCAGAATAAAAATTTTTTGCTTAAAAAAGAATAGTAAGTAACATGTGCAGTGCTTTTCATAAAATTATTCTCCAAAATAAAAAAAATATAGTAAAATACAGCTAAAGAGAATAATATATTATAAAAAGATAGTATGAATTAAAATTTTTATAGTTTAGGGAAGGAATTGCAAATATTTTTGTTAAAATACCACATAGCAATTATTTTATATTTTATCACCTACATAGTCTCTGCCCTGTTTTCATTTTTTGCAACTCTTTAAGGATATCAAATCTATTATCCAACATAGACTATGGCATTTGGGCCACTGAACTAAATCAATTATTAAATCACAGGGATATACAGAGTATAAAAATAATAAAGTGAAAATGGGAAACTTTCACTGTTAAGTATTTTAAAACTTCAATTTTATGTATTAAATGATTACATGCAACATAAGGTATGCTTTATGATAACATCGATGTGCAAGATACACTTGAACACATCAGCTCACTGAGAAAATACTTCTGAAGATTTACATGTAAGAATTGTTCTAAATTGCAAAAAAGGAAAGGAATTAAAATAAGCAGAAATCCTCCGCATCTCTTTTTTCCCTTTATTGAACCCAATACCTTGAGCTTGCAAGGCTGGCACCATGCCACTCAGCTATCATCTATCCATCATTTTCTTTCTCATTTCTGAGTTACTAAATCTTATGTAATGTGCATCTAATGTGCACACAGTTCAAAAATTCATTGAATTTTAAATTTCAATTATTACTATTTCTTCAATTCCAGAAGCTTTTCCTTAGAACTCTGATAATCCTTTGAAGAAACTATTATATTTCACTTAAATTTTATTTGTCCTTAGTGCTTGTAGAACTTAACTCTCATCTCTGGTAGTTCCTAAACTTTTTCATATTTCTTACTTGATTTAGCTAATTCCTGATCATCATCTTCATATGCTCACGCTAGGCATGCACTGATTGACTTTTACAACAGTCTCAAGACAAAGGGAATGAAAAAATAATAGATTAAAATAAATATAGAACCTGACTTGTGAGAAAGGGGATTCAAAATTTTGTAACCATTTAAAAAGTCATCCTTAAAACTGGACTCAGTAAATCTGGTTTAAAAATGAGCCAAATTCATTGAATTTAGTAAACATGAACCATGTTGACAGCTTTTATGAATTTGAAAGTATGCTAACATAGTAAAATATATGATTTACCTTTATTAAATTTTCTATAAATAGAATAAAAAACAAAGCAACTCTGAATGGGAAAAATATTTGCATATTATATCTTACATGAATGAATATTTAGTATATAAGAAAGATGCCTAACGTTCAATAATTATAAACAAAAACCTAATTCAAAAATGGCAAGAAAATTGAATAGACATTTGTTCAAATAAAATATATAAATAATAAGCACATAAAATTTCTCAACACTACTAATTGTTACATAAATACAAATAAATCGGGGAAATACCACCTCACACATATTAGGATGGCCACTACTAACAACTAGTAACAACAATTTTAAGGATTACAGAAAATAACAAATAATGGCGAGGATATGGAAAAATTGGAACTGTTGTGAACTACTGGTAGGAGGATACGAATCACAACCACTGTAGAAGACTGTGACAGTACTCAAAAAATTAAATACAGAATTACCATATGATCTAGCAACTTCAGTTCTGGGATATATACCGAAAAGGACAGGTAATAAGATCTTGAAAAGATGTTTGTATACCTGTATTCATATCAGCAGTATTTACAGTAACTAAAATGCTGAAGGAATCGAAGTGTTTATCAGTAAGAAAATGTGGCATATATGTACAATAGATTATTTAAAACATTATTTATTCACTTAGTTTTGACTTTTGATCTTTTGAGACAGGGCCTTACTATGTAGTTTAGGCTGTCATTGAGCTTACTATGTAGCCCATGCTGTCCTCAAGCTCTCAGAGATTCCTCTGGAGGCCTTTCTAGTGCTAGGATAACAGGCACATGCCACCATGACCAGCCATACAATAGGGTCTTACAGAAGAAGGAAACTTACAGTCTTCACCATTGACTACCATTGATGGAGTGAGGATATAATGCCCAATGAAAAAAACTAGCCCCTAAAAGACAAGGATGGTGTGATTTTACTTAGATACCATACTTTTAAATAACTTAAATCAAAAAACAGAATGGCGGTTGCCAGGAACCAGAAGGCAGATATCACAGGACCTTACTATTTAATGGATGGAGCTTCAGTGTTGTCAAATGGAAAGATTTCTGGAGCTGGATGGTAACAATGATTGCATAAGACTGTGACTGCAATGAGCACAATTGGACTCTATAATTAAGATAGGTTGCAATTTTTGTGTTATACGTGTTTTACAAATAAAGACAGAATATTATGATTTTAAGCAGTTAAAAGTGAGATTTATAATGTATTACTCATGAAAATATTACCACATATCACCTTAATCTATGCTAAAAGGGTTACTTAGTTATTTTCAGGAAAATAAAAATCAAAGAATACACTGTAGGTGAATAAGCAGGTTTCTCATCTCTCTCTCTCTCTCTCTCTCTCTCCTTCTTCTTCTTCTTTATATGGAGTATCAAACTGAGGACTTACGGGGGCCTGCGGATTAGCTCAGTTGTTTAAGCACCTGCTCAGGCAAACTCAGTCAGGCACAGGGGACCTTGGTGATCCCCAGCTCCACATGCTTTACCTGACTTGACTTTCAGGCAACTTGAGCCAGCCAGATCCTTCCCCCCCACCCCTCACCCCTCCACCCCCCGCTTTAAAAAAAAAAATCCATATCAAACTCAAGACCTTTTGTTTGCCATGTAGGTCCTGTGCTCCTGAGCTATATCCCTGACCCCTGCATAGAACTTCCTATAACTACTTCCTTGAGAGATAATCTCAGAACTCATCTCAAGAATTATTTGAATAACCAATTAAAATTTTTTTTTGTACATTTTGGATATGGAGTTTCCATCCCTAGTGCATCTTAATTGCGATTTGATTTCCCACTTTTGAAAAAACATTCATTCAATAATCAGTTACGCTGTATACTTACTGTCCGTTTTTGTTGAAAGAATAAAGGTCAGTTTTAAACAAGTGTCAAGCTTTGTGCTCTTTTCTCTACTGTGGCACTTCTGCTTACAATTATATCCAAGCTCACAGATGATGTATGATGATTATCCTAAAGCAAAGCTAGTTTGCTGTTCTCCTGCTTTCAGTGCAAAGTCAAATTTTATATATTGACTGTCAATGTTCACATTTCTGAGTACAGTACATACCTAATGTATGAATGAATTCTGTCCTGGCAGAATGTTCTTAATTTGCACTCATTTGTAAGTCCAGCAATACAGGGCTTATGTACTTTTGACACAAATGTACAAGATGAAGCACAAAAAACCAAGTGCACACAAAACTGTAAATATACTATTTATATTTTTACAGTAAGCACAGAGCATCACAACTGTAACAATGTATGAAAGATTTGTGAGCTAATTCTGTGAGTTGTCATCCTAATGGAAGGTCCCTTGGTATCTGTGAAACTTTGTAACTTGTGTGTTTGTAAGTCGGAGACTTGCTGTGTTCTATGTTACCATTCAATGTTACGCCTAAGCTAGCTCTGCAGTAGTAATGAATATTGGTCATATTCCTTGTGGCAGACTTCACTATTTACCCTAAGGATACTAAAGAAAACAACCTGAATTTCAGGGAGAGTTGTTGCTCAGACTCGAACTTCAGGAAAGTTAAAAGCAACCGGATTTAAAAAGTTTACATATACTCTCTTGATAATGTAGAATGGATTCAAGGAGCACCATTGCACTTGATCTCTTGTATGTTGTGAGAAAATTAGTAAAAAGTTACATAAATAAATAAACTACTAAGAATAAAGAACTCGAGGGCCCGGCAGGATGGCGCAGTGGTCTAAAACACCTGCCTGCAGGCGGCTGCAGGGACCATGGTTCGATCCCCGGCACCACATGCTGCACCAGCCCTGCCCTCAGGACAGGCTGAGCCGGCCACAAAAATAAAAATAAACAAACAAACAAAAGTTCTGAAACAAGAAAAAAAATTCTTTAAAAAAAAGAATAAAGACTCAAATCAAATTAGTTTCAATTTCTAGAGAAAAATATCTTCTACCCTTGTCTCTGTGATCATGGAGCATATTGTAAACCTTGACCTCTAGTGTGAAAATCTAATTAATTGACACAATTGTGGTTGACTAAGTATTGAATATAATAAGTTGTATATGTTTTTGAAATTCTTTTTCTGTGTGAAGTGTATTATAACATAAAATGATTGCAGCAGGAAAGAGTAGAAGAATATGTATATTTCAATGAATTTTTTATTTGAATTTAATGCATGGAGAACACCTCAACTTTACTTGTGTTGCTTTTACTTAGTATTGCTTGATAAGTGGAGGATGATATGAAATTGTTTATCTTTAGAAAGAAGAAAAACAAAGTAAGAAAATATGTGAATCATGAAAAACAAAGCAAAAAACAGACAACTATTCAAGTTTTCTATCCTTCCTAATACAGATTTTGACTTTGTTCAACATTTCTGTGTGTTGCGCAAGAGTTTATAATAGCAAAGACAAAAAACACAATAGTGTCGAAAATATTTGCTTTTGATTTCTATTTCTTAGTCATCTCTGTTTGGTTTGCTTTGATGTTGGATAAGTTTTTTCCCATTACCTGATACTTCACTGAATAAAAATATGTATACCATTCAATTTCCCTTTTAAATTTAGTGATGAAACCTTTCTAAAAAATACAACTGGTATTATTATTGGTTTTAAAATCAGACCAGCTGTTTTGAATTTTTTGTATAAAAATTTATATTTTATTAAACAATAATTTTACTGAAATCAGTCTAATGTCACAGAATAAAATCACCAATATGCAAACTAGTGTAATTCTTCAATTTTTTTCCTATTTATTTATTTATTTCTTGTTTCAGAACCTTTGTTTGTTTATTCACTCATTTTTATGGCCAGCTCAGCCCACCCTGAAGCCGCCCAAGCTTTCCCAAGCAGGCGCTTTAGACCACTAAGCCATCCAACTGGGCCCTTCAACTTTTTTTCATGTATGTATTTGGTACAGGACCTCACTATGAAGCTGGACATCCAACTGGGCCCTTCAACTTTTTTTCATGTATGTATTTGGTACAGGACCTCACTATGAAGCTGGACATCCAACTGGGCCCTTCAACTTTTTTTCATGTATGTATTTGGTACAGGACCTCACTATGAAGCTGGACTTATACCAGTCCTCCTGTTTTCAGCCTTCCCAGCACTGGGATTACAGGCACAAAGTCCTATTTCTGAAAGAAAGAAATCAAAGCTGCTCTGCACGATCTAGCCTCAGCTGGACCTCCAGCTACTTTGTTGGTCCATTCTGACCTGAAATTTTGGTGACAGCGAAATGGAAGATGTTTCCTGAGCCTTTCACTCTCTCTTGATTTCGTGTGTGACTTAGTGGTTGCATTTTCCTTTCTATTTGATCAGCTCCTATACACATGGGGAGGGTAGCTCAGTTAGTGCTATATCAAGGCATCCTTTTCTGATCAGAAGTGGTTTATGCTGATTTGAAGGCTGTAAACACCTAGCTTTTTCCTGCCATTTTTACACTGTCACATTAGTGTGTTAACATTTCCATAACAGACTAATAGAAACTTGATGGTTTAAATCATCATGGATTATTTTTTCTTAGTTGTTGTTTTAGTTACTTTTCTCCAATTGCTGAGACAAAATTTCCAACACTAAAGATTAATGGAGGAAAGGTTTATTTAGCTAACACTTTGTAACATTTTCAGGTCATTATTGGCATGGCAGAGGGGCAATGTTCAAGTTCACCTTGGCAGAAGATAATAAAAGCAACAAGAGATGGGCCTTTTTCTGTCCCTTATGATATATCCAATCTATAAGAATTATGGTGGTGCCAATCCAATCATTTGACTGATCCAGAAATCACTCATCCTTAATCCCAGTGCTCTTTGTCCCAGCCTTACACTACAAAATTAATCACACACTCTCGATTCAGTCACCTTCAAAAACCCTTATTATCACCTAAACCTTTGGCAGGACAATTAGACACAAACTGCAAAACTGGTGGAAGCCAAAACCTAAAGTATTGGAAGAGCCACCCTTCCTAGAAGCTCTGATCAGTATGTGTTCTTTGCTTTTCCATTTGTAGTGACTTCCGGAATTTTCTGAATCTCTTGGCTTCAGCTGTGTCATTCCAATATTTGTCTTCATCTTCACATAGTCTTATCTTCTCAATGTGTCTCTACTAACCTTCTTCTATCTTTCTCTCTATAAGAGCATATGATTGTTTTAGAACCCACCCAATAGTACAGATCTACATTTCCCTCAAGATCCTGGACTGCATCACAACTTGTTACATAATGTAAAACTCACAGGCTTCAAGGAATCGGAAGCAGACACACCACTGAGGGCCATTCCTCACCTATCTGACTGTGTCTTCATTTTCTTCCCCACCACCAAGAATAGTCAAGTTTGACCAATCATTTATGGAAGAAAGAAGTATCTATGTGTCTCTTTGAAGCCAACTTATGGTGGGACGACAAGGAGCAGAGCTTCTTGGGGTCTGTGACAACTAAGGGGGATCTTTAACATTATTCTATAAAACAAAGTAGAGGTGGAGCATCTAAGTGGATATGGCATAGGGCCCATGGTAAAACCAAATGGAAATATGGTGGCTGAAAAATTATGACAGACTCATCAAGCCCAAGACAATCTTCACTGTCTTCCTTTGTAGACCTAGTCACCCAAAAACTAATGGACAACTTGGAGGAGTGAAAGGTGGAATCAGTGAGTGGTGTTATTTGAGGCACACAGTTATGAGCATGGAAACTACGTTAGGGGGAATGGGGTAGGGAAGAGATGGAGCCTATAGTATATAACTAGGGCATCATTTTGGGTGGCTTTCCATGAAAGAGGGAATTGGAGACAGAGGCTTATCGAAGCCTAGAACCAGCGCTTGAGTAGCATCTGTTCATGCGTTACTCCAAGTCTTATGTTTGAAACTGTCCTTATCATTATGACTATCATCTGAGTGATGATAAATAATTATAGAGATGATAAAAATAGGACAATGGCCTCTGAGGATGTGCAGTAACTTCAGCTGAATTATCTGAAAAGGGCATGTTAGTCTCAGAAATAATAGGCCCTTGTAAGTATCATACCTTAACCTGTGAAATATATTACTGTTTCTTATATGGGAAAAAGAATCTAGGCAGATGTGATTAAATTCAGTATCTAGAAATGGAGAGAAGTCTCTGGATTGTTCTACAGGGTACAATGTGCTTTCTGCTATACTCTTTGATATACAGGGTGGTTGACACTGAGAGGAGGAGGGAGCAAAGCAACCCTGAGGTGGAATGGAGTAACATGGATACAAATTGATTAATGACAGCACACTTGGACATCAGAAGATATAATGAATGGTCTGCTGACATCAGACGAGGCAATGCTTGATACCCCTTGGCCTCCATAGGGAGCGCACTTTGATTTCTGTCTAGGGATACAGATTTTGGATTTCTACCTTTTGATCTATAAGAAAATAAATTCTTTTAAGTCTTTAATATTATAATATTTAATTTAATTTCTTAATGTCACCTAATTTGTAGTAACTGCATAAAGCAGTCACGAAAGAAGACTATGTTATGTTCTTGTCTCAGTTACTCTTCTCTCCTTGCTGGGACAAATACCCAACACTTAAAATGATAGAAGGAAAAGTTTATTTACACACAGTTACTGGAAGTTTCTGTCCATACAGAATTGGCTCCAAAGCAGACAGACTGGCACATGGCAAAAAGTGACAGTTCATGGCAGCGGCAAAGAACAGAGAGCAAATGGGAAGAGTAACAGCAACAGTGGTGACAGAGGCAACAGAGAGGAAATCTCTCTCTCTCTCTCTCTCTCTCTCTCTCTCTCTTTTGCTGCATAAGGCTGGGTGTAGCACTCACCTACATAATCCGAGAAATACTCAGACCCATAATCCTAGTTTTGGATTACCCATAATCCCAGTGGATCATAAATTAATCACAAAAAATGGAAGTTCATCCCATGACTGAATGAGGCTTTAGTGGGATACCTAAAGACAAACCATAGCAGTTCTCAATATAAAAACAAAAATATCAATATTAAATGACCTATTTAAGGTCAGTCTTCTACCAGAAACCAGGGACTTGCACTGGTGAGTGTTTGTTCTCTTTCTGTATTATTTAACAGATCATCACGACAGAGAGACGGTGTCTTAGGGGGCCAGGAGCTTGGAGAACGTTGACATGTTATGACCCTCATGTAGACATAGACAAATACTGGAGCTATGGACAAAATCAAGGGTGAGAATATTCATGAAAAAGGTGCAAGAAATAAGATACAAGGACTGGATACATAGCTCAGTGTTAGCATACTTGTTTATCATGTACAGAACCCTAGGTTTAACCCCACCATCAAGAATAGAACAATGTAAGGAAGGAGGGAGGGAGAAAAGTAAGTACAATTTTCACTGCAAAAAATCACTTAGTTACATATTTGTGATTTTTGCAGTTTTCTGTCCATGGGATATACCATAACAGAAATTTGTCCTAAAAATGCTTTAAGAACTTTAAAGTGAGTTTTGTAAGTAGTACATCCCAAAGGAAGATACCTGAAATCCTGCTCCAACATGGCTAGAGTTCTGATGATGCTAATATGCTGAATGTCCTGGACCTGCAATAGAAATAAGGGAAACTGCAAGGCGTTCCCCTTGCTCAGCGACAGCCGCACAACAAAAAAGAGTGCGTTTTGAGTTCCTTGAGAAGAGGTGCTTTGTGATTATCAGATCTGATATTTCACTTACATGGTTATTTTTCGCATTAAATTAATACCTTTGCCTTCATATGATAATTTTTTTTGACTAGCTGAGTTTTTCTTTTCTTTCTTCGTAATTGGCCACCATGTGTGCAATTCAGGAGTCTGTTGTTCTCAGAATGCTCACAAATATCCTGTTAATAAGTTTTATTATTTCAAAAAGTCTTTGTCTCTGATTTGTAAGGTAGTAATTTGCAAGTTCATTGTTTCTTCCTATTTTAAAGCTTAATGCTAGACTTTATTGTTTTTCTAGCTTCTTTTACCTTTGTGAGATCAATCTGTTTTTCAGGAAACTGGTGGGTGGTAAATCATTGTTGCTTCGTGTATACTTGGGCTTTTTTTTTTTTTTTTTTTTTTTTTTTTTTTTTTTTTTTTTTTTTTTTTTTTTTTTTTTTTTTTTTTTTTTTTTTTTTTTTTTTTTTTTTTTTTTTTTTTTTTTTTTTTTTTTTTTTTTTTTTTTTTTTTTTTTTTTTTTTTTTTTTTTTTTTTTTTTTTTTTTAGAATTTTTTATTATTTTTTTTTCTTGTTTCGGAACCTTTGTTTGTTTATTCACTCATTTTTTTAAACACTTTTTTTTTTCTTTTATTTAATTTTATTTATTTATTTTTTTCTTGTTTCAGAACCTTTTTTGTTTATTCACTCATTTTTATGGCCGGCTTAGCCCACCCCAAGGGCAGGGCTGGCGTAGCATGTGGTGCTAGGGATCGAACCGCAGTCCCTGAAGCCGCCCAAGCTTTCCCAAGCAGACGCTTTAGACCACTGAGCCATCCCGCCGGGCCCCCTTATTCACTCATTTTTATGGCCGGCTCAGCCTGTCCCGAGGGCAGGGCTGGCGCAGCATGTGGTGTTGGGGATCAAACCGTGGTCCCTGAAGCCGCCCAAGCTTTCCCAAGCAAATATTATTTCCCTGTATGCATTCTTGCAGTCATGCCAGACCACAATGCACCAAAAGGTGGAGTGACTGCCGGGTCAAAGAGCACGCTCCAAGAATTCACAGAAAAGCCACTTTCACCTGCTTAGAGGTTGAGACCAGCTCTAAAATGATTTTCTACTGTAAACATTTTGTCTGAATAATCATGCCTGAAAACACAAAGAAGATGTAATCTACCATGTTCTGCTTTTGCATAATACTAGATTGATCCTGACATTGCTGTGAAGATTTAATTTGCGTTTCAGTAAAGATAGATGTATGTTTTCCTTAGGGTGACTTTTTTAACTGCTTAAGTGCTTTTAAGTTTAAGGAAAGATGTGCATTCATCAGCCAGTTTTATCCTAATTATTATAATGTATTGCAATTCCATCTTTCAGAATTCTGCTAATACTTTATTCTGTAATTGACATGCACAGAAAATGAAAGTACATTGACATACTGGTCACTGAAGAGAACAATTGAAGGAAATAAACACAAATCATGCCACATTTTCACCTACTTTAAGCCATGTGAATGTGTGTGGGTATTTCAATCCAGAATTTAATGTCAAATTGTTTAAAACATTGAGGGAGGTGGAGATAACCTTTTAAAAAGACGCAGAGTCCTTTCTGTTCCCAGCACAAGATCTTCTTTGCTCCTCTATCATGATGACAGAGAAGGGTAAGGAGAAAGAAAGGTCATGGGCTGGAGAGATGAGGAGAAAGAAGAAAAATCATTTGTCAAATACAAACGAATCACCCAAATATATGACATCTCTCCTGTGTCAGCTGCTATTCAAGGACTGCCTAGGAATCCCCCAAGGCATGTAGCATATTTATTTTGAATTCCTTTTTAGAGATAAACAGAATGTTAACTATAATTGAAAGAGAAAAACTCATTCTGTTGAAATTAATAAATGACTTAAAAGAAGGGATAAGTCAGATTGCTGTGACTTTACCCTTTTCACCCTGAAAAACCACTTTTTTTTTTTTTTTTTTAACAAAGAATGGGTCACCTCTTTTGCATATTTGTTAAAATTTTCATTTCTGGCCTATTAAATATCCTTTTCATGTGTTCTATCACAGTAAGTTCATTTTCTCTATCAAGCGAAGTTCAAAAAAGTTCAAATTCTTTTAGAAAATAACATTTTGATTAAAATAAGCTAATGAGATTTTCTAAAATTAATCATGAAAGAAGGTGTCAGGGAGGGGAGTGAAAATGATTTGAGTGGTGGGTGGGTAGAAGGCAAAGCCTTAGCTCTTTAAGCAAGAACTCAGGGAGGTGGAGCCGTGAGTCAGGGAGAACAGGAACTGAGGGAGGCTGTGAACCTACCAAGACCAGAGCTTTCGTCAATTTGTAATTTTCCTACTAAGGACGATCAGAGCAGTCTATTACTCATGGCCTCTACTTCAATCAGGTCCTGAACGCAGAGTAAACAAAGCAAGCATTACTTCATCTCAGCCTGCAGTTTTATAAATGTCTGGCTTGTTTTAATTTAAGACATACTTCTAAGAATTACATTTTAAAAACTAACACCCTGAGTACCAGTATGTTTTAGAATTCAAAGTTTTCCTGGTAACTATGGAAAGCCCACATAAAATCATTCTAAGATTAACTGGCACATTTGTACATTCCCTGGCAAGCTTGTTTTGTTTAAAGAGAGCATCCATTGTAGAGGTAGGAGGATGTGGAAGAAAATCTGCTTTTAAGTTTTATATTTAATGAATCAACATGCTTTGCTCACTAACTTTATCATATTAGATACTATTTCTTTTGAAATGATTAATAAACTTATATCCTAAATATTCACTTGTGAATAGTTATATACCATGGCTAGTGTTATTGCTAACTGAGTCAGGATCCTTTCACATTTTGAGTTCTCCGAAAATGGCATGCATGGTGAAGAAAAAGGTGGGCTTATGTTATCATCTTCCTCCGCATCATCACTCCAGGGAAGATCTAACTCTGTAGTACCCTAAAACCCACTGATGGAGTTGGTGTTGCCCATGTCCACGTGGATCAAGGTGCCTGACTGAAAGGGGGAAGCCAGCTGGCTCTGAGATGCTTTTAGTTTTCCTGAGCCTGAGGTGACTGGGAACAAGGCAACAGACATGGAACTTTTAAAGGGATGAGAAGACAGTTCCATTCTTGAGAAGCAGGGTCCAAGGCAGCCAGCTGGGCTGAGATCCAGGCACCTGCCATCCATCACAGACAAAGGGTGTGAACTAATTCCAACTCTTTTACTGGTACCACCTAAATATATTAATTATAAATGATTCCATACAGGAGAAGAAAAAAAAATTAATGAGCAAGATTAAACTTATCATGCTTATAAGTGACATGCTGGAGAAAATTAAATTCCGTATGCATATATGCACTACTTTTAATTTAGATTATTCTGATAAAATTTACAGACTACACTTAGAAGGAAAGATGGAATACAACCTAGTCTGGCTACTCAAACACTTTTTTCACATTTTGAGGCCCATAATTAAAGGACTATATCATTCTCCTATGATGATTAAGTAGTTCTTAAATATGACATTACAGAAACTTAACAGGATAAATTCAATAAATCGAAATATATTGGGTTGAAAAATTCTGTTCATTAAAAGACATACAAGGAAAATAAAAATGTAAGGCAAAGATTGTATGAAGGTATTTTTTTGTATGTATATGGAACATATAGAGAATTCAATAAAGGACAGACAAGTAGAAATACGGGCAAAAATGAGGAAAGAAACCACAGGACATGGGGTATTTAAATAGCCAGGATATCCCTTGCATATAAAATGTCCATGTTTCTGGGAAACAGCTAGTTTATGAAGGATGCTCAGCTTCATTTGTAACTAGAAAAATACAAATGTATTTGATATATTTGTATAAACTCACCATGATGGCCAATATTTAAAACTCTGAAGCAATAAGGATCCACTCTTCTGGGAAAGTGTAATTATAGAAAAATTCTGGCCAAATCTACCACATGTGCTCCTCTCTAAGGAATATGTTTAAGAAAATTCTGTACATGTTTACACACACACACACACACACACACACACTCACACACAAAGCTGAAAAACTGTCTTGCAGCGATATTAATGCAGAATCCCAAATGTCTGCTGTGAGCCATAGGGAAGGCAGCAGTGGAGCATCCACAGGGACACAAACAGCGAAGAGAATGCACCTGGGCCTAACACCCCAATATGGATCAGTCCTACACACAGCATTTTGAGTTGGTGTTATGGTTTGTGTCTAGTTGCCCCTGCCAAAGTCTCACGCAGTCATGTGGTGGGGACTTCTAGAGTTTGAGACTAATTCATGATCCGCTGGTATTATGTGTTTTAGTACTGCTGGGATTATGGATCTTAGTACTGATTGGATCATGGGTGCTGTCTGAGGTGGATATCCTGAGGCAGAGAGCCTGAATGTAATATAAGAGAGACAGAAATAGGCCCCTTCTCTCTTACTTTTTGTTATCTTGGTTGGTTGGTTGCCTCTCTCACCATTTGTCGCTATCCTGCTGCCATGAACTGTATCCTCTCTGCCCTGTTCCACTCAGTCTTGGAACCAACCAAATATGCACTGAAACCTCCAGTAACTGTGAGCTAAATAAACCTTTCCTCCCTTCATTTTGGGTGTCAGCTATTTGTCTCAGCAATGAGAGAAGAGGAACTAAGACAGAATTTAATACCAAGAGTGGGGTTGCTTTATTTAAAATAAGTTCACATTAGAAAGGATTTATGTTGTGAATATAAAACAGATTTTGCTGTCAGCTATGAGCCAAATTCTAATATGATAGGATTCATTCATGCTCTAATGATATTTACTACTTATATGAAAAAATATATTGCTATTTACAGTTTGAACATTCTAAAGTACTCCTTCCTATCAGGGAATTTTGTTCGTACTGGAATTCAAATTCAGGGCCTTGGACTTGCCCTGGAGGTGTTGTACTGATGAACTACATCCCTGGTCCCCATCAGTAAATTTTAATAATGTATACTTCATTGATGGAAGCCCCAAATTATTATCTTCCTGAAGTTTTAAGTTAATCAATAAAATCAATCCATCATAGTTTGAATGGGGGGGGGGGAGAGAGAGAGAGAGAGAGAGAGAGAGAGAGAGAGAGAGAGAGATCCAACCCCCTACCCCATATTATCCTCTGTAGTATACAAATTCAAACTTGGCTTGAATTGACCTAAGCCTTATTACACTGACTGGAATTAACTGAACAAGTTCAAGGAAGGTTAAAGAAGGCAAAGTGTTATAAAACTATGTAGCCTATTTCAAATAATTTCGAAGCAAGCATCTATATAGGGCACTTTACTTTGATATTCAAGTACTGCTGGGATATTCAAGGGAAGAAAACCATCTACAGGAAACAAAGATTTATTTAATCTTAAAGTGAATGGGAAATCTTTACCAATGAGTCCTTTAAATAGATTTACACAGCTTTCTACTATCCTAAAGGAACTCACGCTCCCTCTCTTCTTCTTTTCTCTCCCTTTCTCCCTCTTCCTTCCCCTCTTCTTCTCCCTTTTTCCCTTTCCTGCCCCATATTACTTCCATAAAAATCACAGGAACTATTTGGATAGTCACAACTCTGTACTTGTAAGTAAACAGTTTTCAAGCCCTCTTTGTATGTGGCCAGAACAAAGAAAAATAGATAAACATGTCTTAACAGCTCTATAGAAGTATAAAAGCTACTGAGGTGTTCACTAGTACTGGAATCTTCAAGGAGATGTCTTCCCATTCCTTTCTTCTTAACACTGTGGAGTTCAGTTTAAGTAAGGCTTGCTACATTTATCCAAAATCATTAGAATTCTGTTCACAATCCCAAGACATCTCCCTTACAGATTATCTTTAAAAATAATGAAACCAAATATCATGTTCACTTTATTTTGCTTTCAAAATAATCTCCCATATTTAACTTATGCAACTGTTTTAATGGAAATCACAACAGAAATTGGAGTAGGCAGAAAATGGTGGGGAAGAATTACTAGTTCTCTACAGAAAAAAAGGTTTATGTTACAAATTCTTTAGTATTATTCACATAGGACTTGTGTGATTTAATTATTGAACACTGATTAACCTCAGACTTAAAGAATGTCTAAGTTTAAAATGTTGACTCTTTATATTTTATATTTCATATCTTTTATTTTATAAAAAAGCAAAATGTCATGGTGAAGTAATAAAAGAATAACGATAATTAATACACTGTGTGTCATTATCTCTAAAGTAATTATTCAGAAACTAAAAAAGATTCTTTCAAAGAACAAGCAGAGAGATAATAACACAAAACTTTCTTTTGTATGAACTAAAAGAAAGTATTTATCAAATACAAATAGGT
Source organism: Myocastor coypus (assembly GCA_004027025.1). Lineage (NCBI taxonomy): Eukaryota > Metazoa > Chordata > Mammalia > Rodentia > Myocastoridae > Myocastor > Myocastor coypus. The sequence continues at coordinate 17,997 of PVJA010006244.1, forward strand.
AATTTAGGGAAATATTTGAACTTCGGCCCACTTCTTATTTATCTATCTATCTTCTATTTTGCTTTCTGTCTGTATTTTTCATTTTTTATTAATATTAATGAGAAACAAATAGCAATGAGACACTTTCACAACAGTTTAGTAGGACAGATACAGTAATTAACCCATTGCATATTGTCTTCATAGTAGTTGTTCAGGGTACACGATGTAGACCTGATATATTGTCTAAACCCTATAAATACAAATCTTTCTTCCTAAGTGAAACCATGTGATATTTAACTTGTATTTCTTCTTTATTTTATGTAATGTTATGTTCTAAAGTTGCATCTGTTTACCTACAAATGCCTGAAGTTTGAATTTCTATATGGCAGACGAGTACTCCATTGTGTATAAATACCATATTTTCCAATATCCAGCTATTACAACTCAAGCTACTATAAACAGTTTATACATATATCTCTGTAATATGATTATTTTAACTGTTCTTGGAAGATAACTAGAAGGAATATAGCTGATTGAAATGGAATTTCTATGTTTTGTTTTTTGAAGAAACTCTGTACTGATTTACACAGTAGTTGCCTTAGTTTACATTTCCATCCAGAATGTGGAAGAGTTCCCGTTTCCTTATGTCTTTGTTTGCATCTGTTATTACTAGATTTTTTTGAAGATAGACATTCTTGGAGGAAGGTAATATCTCAGTGCAGCTTTAATTTGTATTTCTCAAATGTCCATTAGTTTTGACCACTTATTAGCTATTTGTGCTTTTTCTTTTGAGAACTGTCTAGTCATTTCAGTTGCCTATTTTTATTGTTCTTTTATTTTTCTGGAGTCTAACTTTATTGACTTTTTATGCATTGTAGGTGGTAAGCCTCTGTCCAAGTAATAGTTGGCAATTATTTTCCACATTTTGTAAGTTATTTTCCACTCTGTTTTCTTTGCTGTGCAGAAGCTTCCTAATTTGATATGATCTGACTTGTTGATTGTTAGTATTTTTTCTTGTGCCCTAGGGTTCTGTTCAGAAAATTCTTGCCTATTCCTTTAGGTTGAAAAATTATAGCCATTTTATCTTTCAGTGGATTATTTTTGCTGTAACATTTAAATGTTCGATCTATTTTAATTTGTGTTTACAACACAGTAGAATATGTGGATTTAGATTCAATCTTCTGAATGTGCAAAACTAATTTTCTCAGAACAATTTATTGAAGAAATTATCTTTCCATTAAGGTGTATTTTTGACCCCTTTCTCAAAATCTGTTTGCCACAGGGGGCACATCTATATTGAGTAACTAGCCTGTAGTTCTTTTATGGTTAGATACTTGTGTGATTTGGGGATCATAATAATGTTATTTTCTGAGAATAAATTTGGAAGTGCTCTATCCTAGTCCATGTTATTAAAGATTTTTAGGAGCATTCTATCAGATTTTCTTTGAGGTTTTCATAGAATTTAGCTATGAATTCATCAAGTCTTGGACTTTTCTTAGTTTGCAGTTTTATTTGTTATTTCATTGCTGCTTCAATTTCATTGTGTGTTATGGGATGTTTCAACATTTTTTGATCTTTTTGGTTCAGTTTTGGTAACTCACATGTACAGAAGTATCTCTTCATTTCTTCTGAGTTCTCCAGTTGTTCGGTATCTGAGTTTGTGGCGTTGCTGATAATTTTCTAGATTCCAGAAGTATCTGCTTTGGCTTCATATTTTTTATTGCTAACTGCAATAATTTAAGTCTTTTAGTCCCTTGTTTAGTAAAATTAACTGGATATTTGTCCATTTTCTATATTGTTTCAAAAAATCAGCTCTTAAGTTTACTCATTCTTCACATCATGTTTTTAGTCTGCATTTTATTAATTCTCCTCCAAACTTTGTAATTTCCTCCTTTGTACAAACTCTGGATTTGGACTATTCTTGTTTATCTTTATTTTTTTGAGACCTTGAGATCCATGATTTGGTTACTTATTTGGGATGATTCTGGTTTTCTGATGTGGGCATTCACAGCTATAAACATCCCTCATAAGATGGCTTGCATTGTGCACTATAAGTTCTGGTATTCTATAGTATTTATTATTACGTGGTATCCTTTATTTATTACCAGATATTGGCATTATCATGTAATTTTAGGAACTGTCTTATATCTTACTTAATTTGTTTCATGATTCATTGGTTATTCAAGATTGTGTTCTTTACTTTCCATATATTTGAATTGTTTATGTGGTTATTTTGCTATGACGTCTAGTTTAGTTGCATTGTGATCTGATAATGAAGGCTTCTTTCAAATTTGGAATTCCTTTATTGAACTTTAGCTGATGTTTTTTGTGACAGTGGGGTATTGGGAACATTCACAATAATTGTATTAGTGTTTATCTGAATTTTTATGTCTATTAGTTCATTTTTAATGAAGTTGAGTGTTCCATAGCCCATTATGTATGGTTGTAGTTATTTTTTCCTCCTGTTGAATGGTTCTACTAACCAATATATAATGTCCTTTGCCTCTTTTGATCAGAGTTGTCTTGAGTCCAATTTATCTGAAAACAGATAGTTATTCGTGCTTGTTTGCAATTTCTGTTGCATGGAATATTGTTTTTATTACTTGATTTTTATTCCGTGAATTTCTTTTGTTTTAAATGTACATTTATCTTAATATATATTATACCTTTGGGTTTGTTCCTGGGTAGGTTCTGCTAATTTTTGTCTTTTGATTGGTGAGTTTAGTCTATTTTCATTGATAGTTACAACTTACAGGTACTGATTTATTCCTGTCATTGTATTATGTAACTGTTGCTGTTTTGCTTTCTTTCTCTTCTACTTACTATCTAACCCTACTTGATTCATTCATTTTATTGGGCCCTTGGCATTGTTAACTTCACTGTCTCCTCAATGTGTACACTTAAAAATTTTGGAGGGTTGGTTTGATGGTCATAAAATAGTTTTGGTTCTCTTTATCCTGGAAAACTTCTATTTCTCTATCAATTTTGAAAATTTTGCAGGATCTAATATTCTGGTTTTAAAGCTGTCTGCTTTTAGAGGATGAAACAATTTATTCCATGTTCTCCTTGCCTGAAAAGTTTATTTTCACAAGTCGGTTTACTATTGATGGATATTTCTTTATAAATAATTCATTGATTCACCTCTAGCACCATTTCAGATTCTGTTCTTGTGTTGAATTTATATTTTATGTGGCATGGAGTGGATTTTTCTAACTGTGACTAATTGGAGTTTTATATGCCTCATGAATATATGTTAATTTTTTCCCAAATCTGTAAAGTTTTTGCTATTATTTGTGTAAACTGGTCTTTAAGGATCTCTGTGCTATTTTCTGATTTTTCATTAATTCCAATTATTCTTATATTAGTCATGCATGATCTGTAAGGTATTGGATCTTTTTCTCGTGTATTCTTGTGTTTAAATTATATTCTGTGAGCTGACCACTGGGCCTGGCACCCACCATCTTCTAGGTTTGGCACTGTTTTCACATTGTTCACTTCTGCTGCCTATACCTTTAATAGTCCTTTTAACCTCCTAGATTTCTGAAGTTGAATCTTTTAATGGACTCCCATTCTTTTATATGTAGCATATTTATATTTCACATCTCTTTCTTTAGCTTCACCAGATTCCTATTATTGTCTTTTCTAGACTTGCTAGTCATTTGTTTCATTAAGATAATTATCCTATTAGTCCTAAAAATTTTCCAAGAATCTTATTGAATTGTGTTATCTCCATTGATACCTTTTCCTTCCTGTTTGCTATGTGGTTTGTAATTCTCTCCCCTTTTTGCCCTCTGAACAAGTTTTGGAGAAGTTGGCAGTATGAGGAAGAATTTCATTTCCAATTTCTCTTGCTGTTTTTTGTTTATTTGCTCATTTTTGTTTTGGGGTTTGTAGTTTTGGTTCAGTGCCTTCCACTGTATTTATTGTTTGTGATCCCCAGATAATACAGATATTGGATAGAGAGAAAATCAAGTGTATCACTTTGGTTATAATAGTTAAGTCATTAACTATGACTAACAATGATTAACAATGGTATTAAATATCAACTAGATATTGATAAGCCCTATGGACCACTCATGAGCTGCCCCTTAGCCAGAATAATTAGGTCTGTGGTTTTAGTGAAGATAGTTAACTCACTTGTATATTGACCTATAATAAGTCAGACCTCTTTCCTACTGACAATAGGCAGCAAAATGTGGGAACTCAAGCATACTACTGGATTACATACCACCTGCTACAGGACAATTGCATCTGTATGTTGTCCCTACCAAATCAGACCTTTCCCTACCCTCAGACTACAGGACCTGGCCCAAGCCTGCGCCTCCCAGAGAAGTCCCAAGAAATCTGTGTTTAGCTCTTACCTTCTCCAAGTCTATGTGTCCTGGCTATCTCTCTCTGGTCTCTGTGGTGTGTAATTCTTCAAACCTGGGTGAAATTCCCCTCTTGGGTATTGGTCTCATCTTTGATCAGGTATATATTCTGGTTGTCACATCTGCTGTCCTATCCTACGGTGAGACCAGTAGAAGTACTGGCTAGAATTTAGGTGTTTGGCTGCTCTCCTTTCTTATATGGCTTGTGTGAGGTGCAAGAAGTTAGCAGCTATGACATGAGGCAGGGTGCCTGGAGCCCACTTCCCACATGGCTTCTTTTGCTTCCCACCTAGGTTACACAGGGCCCCAGGAGGTGTTGTCATTGGCAGTTTGCTCATACTCCATGATTTTATTGTACATTGTACCTGAGTCAGCATCTTCATAGGCTTACAATGGTGACTTGATTTACTTACTTAATTTGTTCTATGATTTTGGAAAAACAGCTACATTCGTGTTTATGTGAGAAGGGTGGATATGGTTGTATTTATCAGTCAATACAGAGTTTGCAAAAACAAAATTCTGCCAAACACTTTCCTTTACAAACCAAATCATTTGCAAACAAATAGATTATTTAGTCAATATGCCACTATATTTGTATATGCAGCCTAAGCTAATAATGTGACTGGGATTAAAATTTGGTCTGTGAATCATGGGCCATTAGCTTGGCTGTCTCTAGCAAAAACAAAAGCAAGAAAAAATAATAATTTGGTATAATGAATACTTTTTAAATATACAAGCAGTTTTCTTTGAAGGTCTAAAAAGCTGACTTGTATCTTTTATATCCTGTTTTTTATTTCTCAATTAGCATGTCCTTCTACATTAATGAGATGATTTAGGAATGTCTGGACATTACTTCTGAGTGTCTTTAGAAGAATACTACCTATGTAACAGTTGTTATTTTTGGCAGCTTTAGCAAATCCACTCAGTGGTGAATAATGATTAATTTTCTTGTGGAGCTCAGGATATTCATGTCATCATTCAAAAATGCTTCAGCATAATAGGAGAGTTCCCTTAGAAGCACTGCCACAGGAAACTGATGGTATCTTCAAGATTCTCTCCATTTCCTAAATTCAGGTAAAGAATGAAAGGATTGAAATATTAGATAAGACATTGACTACTGTTCTTTACATCAACATTTCAACCCATGAATTATTCTTGGTCTCAATACTGTGACAGGAAGTCTGCTTCAAGGGTAAAGGGAAACAATAAATTCAATAAGAATGTCGTTAGAGGATGCCAGGCACCCAGTAGCCATGAAGGTAGATAACAAAGCAACAGCAAATGCAATCCTATTCCTTTTAAATTTAAAAAAAGGAGAGAAGAAAGCACAGATGCATGTGAACTTTAGTGGATAAACCAAAGCAAAAACAAACAAATCAACCAACCAACTAACCAATTAACCAACAGCAAACAAACATACAAAAAACCAGCCGACAAAATCATGATTCAAAATTTTGTTTCATGTCAATGGAACTCCTGGAAGAGGAAAGTTTAATATGGGTGAAAGATTTTAGAGTCATGTTTTAGAAGATGATTATGGAACGAGAACTGGACCTAGAAGACATAATACAGTTGTATGGTTGAAAGACATGTTGTTCATGAAAAGTGACTTAAATCTTCCCACTTCTCATTCCCTTGATCGTATTCATGCTCCATAACCATTTATGTATATATTTGCATTTTCACATGGCCCCCTTAACTTTGCTACCCTACCCTGTCTACTTAATTCTAAAGTAGGTTTTTCATGGTAAATACAAAACATGATTTCTCCAGAACACCTTACCTGTGTCAAGGGTGGATGTGGCACCTATCTGTTATCATGTATCTGTCATATATCGACTTAACAAAATTGATTTTTGTGGTTATGTTTTCGTGCTTTCTCTTGCATGTATGTATTCTACATGAAAAAGACCCTGTGATAATCATTAGACTATACTTACTGCTCATGCTTGTCATTAATGAAAGCGAAAAGGAGACAACATAGGCTAAGTGGCATATGCAACAGATCTAAACTACAGCACATGCCCAGGCTTTTACCCAATTTTTTTTCCTGCTTCAGCAAATACGTCACCTGTATACACAAGGGACAAAAGAATGGATGGTATGCAGCATATATCTTGGACAGGAGAGAAGAGTGAATGATTTGGGAACTGTCTGAAGTTTGTGGAGTGTTTAGAGCACTTGTTATTTATACCTGGGGATTGGCAGAATGCAGTATTTTCTAGCATTCCCTTTGGCAGTTCATCTTGGCTAAGGAGGTCAAACAGATTGCACACCAGATTCCCTAAATCATACTCTGTTTTTCAAGGGAACATAATCCTCTTTTTCTGTTTTATTTATTTATTTAGCACCAGGAATCATACTCACAACCTTAAACTTGCCAGGCAGGCACTGTGCCACTGAGGTCTCTTTTACTGTATAAGCACAAATTATTCCTATAGATCTGGATTACAAATTTTTAGAAAGTTCTCCACAACATATTCTATATACATATTTGATAATTGCTTTTTATGTCTTGTAAGAAAAAGAGAAAAAAATCTTATTTGGAAAAGAAGCAAACTTTTTAAGAAACAGAAATTCTAAAAATAAAAAAGATAAATTATTCAATATTTGTTAATAACTTTTCTAATACTAGTTTTAAAGAATAGTATTGGTAAATATAATCCGAAAGCAAAAATAAATTTCATTTTTCTTTTAGTTTAGTCTAAGTCTTGTAAAGATATTTAACTTTTGTAGAAGTATTTAAATTCTCAAAAGTAGGAAATAAAGGTACAAAATCAACCACATAAAGAAGGAAAGTTCAAGGAAAATTTTCAAAAGCATAAAACTGTGTATAAAGAGCCTGAACTTACCAGCCAAATGCAGATAGGACATGTGAAGGCGCAAACATGTCCAGAGACTTTCCATTTCATACTGCTTCTTCCATCTCGCTGTCTCTGTCTCTATCTCTATCAATCTTTACTTCTATCTCTGTCTCTCCTCTATATCTTCCAAAATCCTTTGTTGAGGACATTCCTTTGTTTCTAAGGGAAAGTGCCATGTCAGTGGCAGAGTAATCACAGGCAGACAAAGAGCTGGGATTAGAAATCATCAACAAGGGGATTTATATAATAAGACAAAAGCATTAAAAGCATCCTACTAAAAGTCTTTAGTTTTAAGCTGATAAGAAAATTATTCACAACTCTCTACTTATTTTGACTTAAATTCATTAAAAGAAACAACAAAAACAATGAATAACAGATATCCTACTAGGCAGATAAAGTTAATCTCTCTGAAAGTAGTGTAGCTCTTTTCTGAATCTTAAAGAACTTTTTCCTGGTTAAGTTATTTCCTGCCCAGTGAATGACTAGCATGCTCCGGTGTCACTCACAGTGCTACATCAGTGTGCATTGCCTGGGGCATATGCAGTGGGAGAATTTAGGTGGCTTGGATCTGAGAACTGGTCAGAGCTCTGACAAAGTTCTCAGCAAAATCCACAGGGAGCTGGCTCTGTAGTTCCTGCGTAAATGTAAACCTCAAATGGATGTGGGAGAGTGATTGGATCTTGGGGTCATTATACTCATTGATACATTGAATATGTAACTAAATGTGATGTTGGTGGTGAAGCCTGGTAAGAGCAGATAGGGCACTTGGAAGAGCACGTCCTGGCAGCAGGCATTTCCTTCCCTTTTCCCTTGAGCTCCTGTTCTTCCTGCCTGCCTCGCCATGAGCGATTCCTCTCTGCCATGTCATTCTTGTAATACTGCCCCGTCTTGGAGCCAGCCAACTAGGACTGAAATATCTTCAAACCTTGAGCCAAAATGTACTCTTTCTCCTTTAAGTTATGAGTGTCAGGTGTTGTGTATCAGTTCTATTAAAGAAAGACAGAATATCAAATATAACTTTTCTCAGGCCAGAGCATAATGCAGTTAACCTTAAGCCTTAAATGTATGCTTGCCTTTAGGGAAATCAAAGATTTGCCACTGGATACAACTATATCTGCTGAAGTTGCTGCATCTTACATAGGCAATACAGGATGAGGACAAAGCATGGGCAATATACCCCACCTGACCTGTGATGAGGCAGTTATTTGTGTACCACTGAAGGCAAGAATAGTTAGTGTGTGCTTCATTTGTGAGTACAGCCTGTATTTCATGAAGACTTTGTATATCCACAGTGCTACAGTGATTCTCAGTGGAGAAACAAGTGCATCACTGAATAATAGCGCCTGACTTCTGACACAAGATATACTCACTGCTCTCTGATCAACATGACTCATTCCCTAGAACAGTTACACTTAGCTTGAAAGTGGCCTTGCTATTCTCTCCTTTTATATTTCCTCATATTCAAGTTTTACTTTGATTAGTACAATTGTTCTTTCAATCAGTACAGGTTTTAGAGAAGCCTATGACCAAAGTGAAATATTAGACACCTGGCTCTTTAGAAAGCGCACGTAAGGAACAGTCTGGGAATGAGAGTGTCAGTATTTACACATATACCACCATTGTTTGCACACGTATTCACCAAGATTCATTTGGCAGAAAACGAAGCAGATGTTCTCTAGGGCAAGGGGAGAATTCACTGTCTGCAGACCTCCAGAGAGTTGGAAAGTGTAAGAGCAGGGAAATAGTCAAGAACCTTAATAGAGACCAGAGCTCAACATTCAACTCAATGCTAGTGACTCTCTTGCTGTCCCTGTTTCTGTCCCTGTCCCTACCCTTGTCCCTGTCTGTCTACCTGTCTTTCTGCCTCTTTCTCTCTCTCTCTCTCTCTCTCTCTCTCTCTGTTTCTTCCTTCCTCTCTCTTATCTTTCCCTGTCTTCCATTTGTATGATACTATATTAATTTCCATTATGGAAAAATCAAACATTGATTACTCTTAATTTTATAGTCTGTTGCTGGAGTTACCAAAGTTTCAAGCTAAAAAATCCAAAGTAGTTTGACTGGTTCATTCTCTTAGAATAGTAACTTGGGATAGCTCAGACAGAACATAGTCACTTTCATTGAACCTCTTGGCTGGAGTTGAGGGAGTCCTACTTACAGATGAACTTGGACCTAGTTGAAAGAACAGTGGCCCATCAGAAGGCATGTTTACCAAGCAAGGTCCATTCCTTGAATCAGTGTTCTCCATAAATGATTCATGTGCTCAGTGCTTCCTATTTAAGGTCAACAAATCATTTATTTCTCTTGATGCTTTCTGCAGAACAATGAGAGTGACAGACCCCATGATACTTTCTATTTTTGCCATGCTTGCTAGAGGTTTCAGTATCAAAAAATATAGTTAATAACAAATTTATCTCAAGTTTATGAAATCTGTTGTCAACTATTTTCCAAAGGAGTCTTCCTTTTCCCCTTATTAAAGAGTAATATCATTTTCTTTAACTCAAAAACTAAGACCCTTGAATTTCTTTTGAACACAGATGGATAGCAGTCAATAAATAGGGAGCTCATAACATTGGTCCCAGTGTTATTACTCTTGCTAAATAATCCCTCTAGTGAATTCTATAGGCCAATCAGCTGACTTTAAAACATTGGGAACATTCTATAATAGAAAATTATAAAAACAAAAGTAATGCTTTTAGTTGGTATCTTAGTACAACAGGAAGCTTTAGCAAACTAGCATAGATGAGGTGGAATGTCTTATCAATGGCAGAAATGTAGTGCTTACAGCTGGGAAATGTATGAGCATGGCACCAGCTGATCCTGAGTCTGGTAATGAAAGCTTCTTCACAGAAATTTCTTCTTATTGTCACCTTCCACAGCAGAAGGGCAAAGGAGCCCCATGGTCTCTTTATAAGGACACAAATTCCATTCTCGTGACCTCTACCTAAGAATTACAAAGCCCTCACTTCCTATGCCAAGAAAATCTTGAATGTTAATATTGTAATATATGGATTTTGAGGCCATAGAAAGATTCTGACCATAGCAACTGAGTAGGTAAGTTATTATTCACACTGCAATTTGACTTGGAAATTCTAAGCATTTCACTATCTTTCACTGCTAGTCTTTCATGAGTGTGCTACTATACTTCCTTAATATCTATTTCTTCATTTTTCAGTCCAAGAGAATAATTTCTATTTCTGAACGCTTTCAGATATCTTCCCTCTAATTTTAATATCGAGTGGCATTTACATATAACTTCCAACTCTTTTCCCATACAAAAGTAGAAACAATTTGCCTTTCAAAAAGAGATGCTGTACTTCGGTTGCCAAGGAAACAGTGAAGCAAGTAAAGGATGGCCTAACAAGGTAAAAGCAATGAAGAGAGAAGTAGTGAGATGACCATGTGGGCAACAGTTTATGCTGCATTCCATGTGCCTAATGATTTCATTGACACTGTAAGGCTGGCATGATCAACTGCTTCCTGACGTACTGCAATCAGGACAGAAACATAGCTTTCTTCCAAATTTCAGCCTGCAGACTCCTGTAGCCATGAATGGATTGAAGTGAGAAGATTTTGAAAGAGAATAAATATCTTCGGATACAGAACTATTTTCTTTTTATTAAGGTCTCAGTGGCTTTTGAGAAAATGACTTCTGATGCTGACTTTCAGGAAGGGAGTCAAAAGTTTAGCATGAGTGCTGGTGACCAGTACACTAACAACACAGACAACTAATAAAGTGAGGATTTGTTTTTAACAGTTGACTCAAAGTATTATTTTTATATTGATCATTATATATTTGATTTTGAAATAATGATACTTTAGGGTGTAATTTTAGACAATAAATCAAATTTATGTTTTAAGTGTTCTTTGAATTTTTAAAATTTCAATTGTGAGAACTTCATTTTTGCTGACCTTCATCCTCTGTAGTTTGGAGAGAGAGTCAGTATTGGGTTGGGCAATAGAAAGGAGGCTCCTGGTGTTGTTATGGATTCTAAGGCCTAAGCAATCCCCTTAATAATAATTTAGGCCAAAATTAAATAAATAAGTCATTATTAGACATAGGCTGAAATATTTAGCCAAAATAGCCTTTGAGCTACAGTTGGAAATCTAATCCATGTAAAGTAATTCTACTTTACATTTCAAGGAGATTATTCACATTCCAGTTCATAAAATTACTCATTGCCAGTGTTATGCACAGCGTTATGGCGATCGTGCAGAGGTCAGGATGAAGACCACAAAAACACCTGAAATTGATGCGTTACACATGCTCTGTACACGTAGCAAAATAGGTTCTTCCCTTGTATGCTTACATGTGAAAATGGGAAGGCAGAAGAAGGACAGAGGTAGGAAGACAGGAGAGAGAGATGGGGAGAGATAGATAGAGAGAGAGAGGAATTAAATAAGAATAAGATAAAAAGAAGAAAAGATGAAAAATCAAGGGACATAAGAACTAAGGAAGAAAGAAGAGGAGCAAGGAAAGAAGACAGAGGTATTTTAAAGATGCAGTTTTTAAAGTATTCAGCTGTGCTTGCTTGCTTTCAGTGTCTACATTCTGTTTAGTGACACTGAATTGGCCTCACTCTGACATACAGCATCTTAAAATTCCTTGTACAGTTCTACAGCACAGAGCTGCAAGCATGCCTGAGACACTGATAAGGAACATGCTTTTGCTTATGTGAGCAAGGGTTTATTGAAGGTTGAGCACAAAATTTCAGTTTAAATATATAAGCTCCTTATTACACTTCAGAGCCATTAACCATACACTTGCTAGAAATAGAAGTGAAGTTAAAGAATGCATGTCACTTTGAACTGAATCTTCCCTAGATCCACTAGCTTTCTGAAGCAGAGAGGAGATACCACATCAGCAAGTGACCTGATCCAATTCCATCCCACTGGTTAAAAAGCAGAACTCTAATGCAGAGACATTTCTGCACATGAGCCTATATCTTACATGGACAGGAAAAGCTATTTTTAAATGTCTGTTTTTCAGGAGAAAACCCAATGTTTGTATTATATATAAATCTTTTTAAAGTATTCAGAACAAATAAATGAATACATCCTATATCTACCATGAAAGATCTAACCCTGATGTGAATGAGAGGAGACTGAACTCTCCTGAGTGCTTATTGGAAATAATATTGTGCTAAGTGCTAAGACTGGACACAACTCTTGGTTTCATAGAGACTAGGTCTTATGAAGAAAGAGCCAGTAACTCAGCATTCCTGTGACTGTGACCAGTGTTTGGATAAGAAGCAGAGTGCTAGAAGATGTAATATGAGAAGCTGGGAAAGAGGAGCCCATAGACCAAACCCAACGCACTACCTAGTATGATACAACACATACTTTAAAAGTGGTTTAAGGGGCCTGGCAGGATGGCTCAGTGGTCTGGAGTGCCTGCTTGGGAAGGCTTGGGTGGCTTCAGGGACCACGGTTCAATCCCCGGCACCACATGCTGCGCCAGCCCTGCCCTAGGGGGTGGGCTGAACTGGCCATAAAAATGAGTGAATAAACAAATAAAGATTCGGAAACAAGAAAAAATAAATAAATAAAATAAATAAAATTCTTAAAAAAAAAAAGTGGTTTAAAATTTTCTTTCTTTGTTTCTCTCTTTATTTTATTTATTTATTTTTTTCCCAGGACTGGGGTTAAAAATCATGACCTTGCACTTGCCAGGCAGGCACTTGTGCCACGGAGCTATCTCCCCAGCCCCTTTTAAAATTTTCATTAATTATATTTAAAATTTTTCTTATCAGGTCACAGATACCCCTATTTTTTTTTTTTTTTTTACTGTTCAGCAATATTTTCTCTGTGTTCTCTTACAGGAAAATTTTGTAGAGCCTTTGCTTTATCATGAGATTTGCCCTAATGGTGGTGGTTAATATAGATCAACAAGTCAAAAATTAAAAAAGAAATTATAAATGGTGTGAAATGAAAAACATTTTATTGACGTGCTTTGTATCAACCACTGAACAATCTAGAGTCACAGTTGATGTGAAAAGAAGATTCTGTAAAGCTGCACTGCATATGTAAGCACGTAGAGGCTGAGGGGTGCATTGGTTCCTGCTTCACATCATTATGGACAAAAAAAGGGAAACTAAAATTATTGACCCGTGATAGAGGAAAAAACGCTTACTTAAAATCTTCTCTAAATAAAAGCAAAATATAGCATTTCCTATCCATAAACTAATTGAAGTCATTATTTTTGTTTGCTTGCTTTTAAGTCAGGGCTTTGCCGGGTATTAATAAGCTTGGGGAATAAGAACAATCGAAAAAAAGAAAGGATAATAGCTGACGGAGGCCATGTGTGACCATATTTACAAACTATACATTTCACATTAATGTAAGTGAAACTTCCAAGTTGTATTTTAGATGAACAAAGAACAATTCAAAGTGAATTTGCTTTAGCTTTTACATCTTGCTTTATTGAATATTTACCAGACAATATAGACAGGTATTCATAATGTTTGTTTTTTGGGAGGAGGGGAGTCATGAGAGTAAAATAAGGTTAGAGATGGTTATGTGTGTGTATGGATAGAAATTTCTGAAATGAAGAATAATGATCTTGTCTGAAAGAAATAGAACATGACATGGATCTTAGGTAACTATTTCCCTATTGCCTGTAGTTACTCATGAAGCACTACTATTGTGTATTGTTATAGTCTTTAATTGGTATTTTAGCTTATATCATTTTAAAAACTTGATACTGAGAGACCAAGATAAAGTGCTCCAAGGGCTAAAACTCTTTAGTAACATTTTTAAAATTCCATGGGAATCATCGTCTGGCTTGGGATTCTAGAAAACACCTTTTAAAGAGTATGGTTCATTCAGCCTTTAATAGCAAAGAAGGTTTCAGTGTATTAGACAATAGCTTTTATAGACAGATATTTTTCTCTTTCCATTAATAGAGGATCATAGAATTGCCACACACTGCAATTTCCAACTCTCAACAAATGATCAAAACATAGATTACTCCCTCAAGGGGGTCTTAGGGACAGAAAGGGCAGAGAAGGAGGAAATAGATTAACAACTCTGAAAAATCAAAAGATCAGATTTTCCTGTAAACTCCAGTTTTACACCTAGCTTTTCAATTGTTTTAAAACATTGATATTTTCTCGGATGATGATCACTAGATAAGGCCACACAGATAAAATAACTCTTCTTGTTTTTCAGGCATAGCATAATTAAATCCAACAAAAAGAAATATTTAAATCAGAGCAGATTAATACACAATGAATAATTATCTGTGCAGAGTTCTGTCTCCCCACATAGACAAACCTAATGAGACCTTAAGGGACAGCATCTCTGGTAATCCTTTGTGCCAGTCACAGCACAAGTGCCAGATAAACTTGTAGGACTCAGTGGGTTTCTGAATGTAATTCAGCTATTTGTTTCCCACCATTCACACTTCCCATATTTATCTTTCTGTTTTGAATACTTTGACCATATTAATCAGATGGTAGAAACATTTAATTGTTTTGTTAAATGTAAATGATTTTAATTATTCTTCTAGAATAATTTGGGCAAGGACACAGGGAAACTTCATTGGAAAATTTTAATTTAAATTGGTTAGCATTATAATGAAATAAAAGTTGTTCCAATATAATTTAACAATGAATTTTATTAGTTCATAATGAACATAAACTCAATTCACTGGAGCCAACTTACTATTTACTCATATTAACAGATTTATTCTTGCTAGAATTCAAGAATCACTGGCTCTATTTATTTGAGGTCATTTCAATTAATGTAATGAAAATATTTGACAAACTATAAGTCTTACATTTTGCAGTTGAAATTAGCTCCTCTTCATTCTTACCCTTGTCTTATTTGTTAAAAATTGTAAAATGGTTGGTTTTAATGGTTTCAATCATATTTTTTTTCAGGCTGCTGCACTGGGCTGCAGGGATTTAAATGAATGCCTAAAACTAGATTTGTAAAATAAAGTATATTTAAACAAAAACTCCTGCATAGTGATAATCAACACACAGGAGAGATGGGTTTGAATAAAGAATTTTAAAAATTCATTATCAGAGTGAAATTTGCAGCCAATACAAAGGGATGGGGCTTGGGAATGGAAAATCTCTTTATACTCATGTTGTTCATGTGTATATGAATTCATAAACGTATTGAAAGCTAAGCACAGTGGTTCATCAAAATCATTCATAAGCTTTCATCTTGTTAAACACATATGGTTGAATTAATTCACGTTGATTTTGATTCAGGCTGTAGAAGATCTTGGAAGTCTTTTTTTTTTTTTTTTTTTAAGAATTTTTATTTTATTTTATTTATTTATTTATTTTTTTCTTGTTTCAGAACCTTTGTTTATTCACTCATTTTTATGGCCGGCTCAGCCCACCCTGAGGGCAGGGCTCGCGCAGCATGTGGTGCCGGGTATCGAACCGCGGTCCCTGAAGCCACCCAAGCTTTGCCAAGCAGGCGCTTTAGACCGCTGAGCCATCCCACCAGCCCCAATCTTGGAAGTCTTTAGGATTCAACCTCTATACAAAATTGGGAATTAACTTGAGCTAAGATTTGAGGAAGATTTACTTATATGAACATAAAGCCATCAAGTTTTAGCTCAAACCCTTCTCTTCATGTCTAAACTAAACTGTAGATAGAACTCTCAATACTCAGGAAGCAAACTCATTAATAACAATGATATGAAAAATTGATAGTTAATAATAATTTTTGGAGTAAATGTCCCAGGTTTGATTGTTTGAGACAGGCCTTGCTTTACTTTACAGTGCAGGCGGGCCTTGAATTCACTGTGTATGACAGGCTGGTCTCCAACTTTCAGAAGTCCTCCTGTCTCAGCCTCTGGGCTGCTGAGATTATAGGCATGAACTACTATTCTTGTCTTTACGAATAGTCCTTGCAATCTTTTTTTAAAAATAAAATACAACAGACAAATTATATGAGCCTGTGGGGGAGTTTCATGAAAAAGGGGGACTAAGAGTTATGAAGAGAAGGGAGAGAATGAGGAGATGTCATAAAAAGAATTGAAGTTTTATGTGCCTACACTAACTCTCCACAGTGAATGAGATCATTACATATCATAAATGCACCAGAGACAGCCTGTTTGACAAAGAGATCCTATGTATTCTATATGTTATTACAGGTACTGATATTGATATACTTAATGCTCTGCATGTTTTTACTTCAGATGTTATCTCTGGTCTGAGTTGCTCTGTATGTTTCTGCACTTGTCTGTCTACCTCAGATGCTACCAATACAGAGATTTCATCTGCATGATTTCTGTTTTCTTCCATGTTAGTGTCTCCTGTATTTGTTTTGGGTGGACTTGGGACCCAAGATTTGATCTTGCTCCTGTCTTTATCTTTTTTTTATAGCAGTGATCTCTGCACTTTGATGGCCACATGCAGTTAAAGCCTATGGAAATTTGGGTCTGGATCCACTAAACTTGTTCCTCTCCAGATGTGCCTGGCTGCGAGTCAGAGCTCTGGCAGCTGGCTGCCAGGAGGCCCCATGGGTCAGCATGGTGGTCAGCAGTGTGGGGACAGCTGGTGGTCATTTAGGGCCAGTGGGTGGAGTCAGGGTTCGGGCAGTTGTTGAGTTGGAGGATGAATGCCGGCTGAGAGAGTTCTTACCTGGCTGTTGTGAGGCCCAGTCAGGAAGGTTGGTGAACTGGAGCTTGGGCTGTTGGTGAGTCAGGGAATGGATGCGGGCTGAGGCTGCTGCACGACTCGGTCAGGATGGCAGTGTCGGAGGCGGAGCCAGGCCGGCTGTTGCGCTGCTGGATCCAGATGGCCCGGAAGCAGGTCCCAGGTGGAGCCACAGTGCTACTGGATCCTGTTGCTGCATGTTTTTAAGTACATATGAGCAAGAAGCATTGAGGATTATTTTCTTTTTTTATTGTATTTTATTTTTTTTGAGACAGGGTCTCACTATGCAGTTAACACTGGCCTTGAACTCACTTTTGTAGCCCAGGCTGGTCTTGAATTTACAGTGATCTTTCTGCCTCATCCTCCCAAGTGCTGGGATTACAGGCACCCGTCACCACGCCCGGCTAGGATTATTTTCTTAACAGTCACTGAAAGCAGCTATTTGAGAAACACTGAACTACAGTTTTGCACCCAGACACACCTTCATCAATTTGCCATCTGCAGGGTTTTTTGTCATTAGTTTTTGAAAGTAGACATTTTTAGGCTCTGAGCATATGTGACAGCTGGAGGTGCAGTTCAGTGGAGAGGGTTTGTCTGATACATGCAAGGTCTGGGTTCAATCCCCAGCATGTCAAACAAAGAGACTAGATCAGCTGAGACTAGAGCAAACGGTCACTCAGTTTGCACTGCTGTCCACTGTCAACTTTTAGTAGAAATACTTTTTGCTCAGTAACCATGTTTACTTTCAGCTTTGTTTTCCAATTCTTAACAATTTGGGGATTGAAGTTCAACCAGGTTGAACTTTCTTATGCTTCATTAGTGTCAAGCTAATTGTAAATATTATTTGTAAAGGTTGCGTAAATTCTGTTTACTTTTACTTGAATTAAATATGAAGAAAAACACTTTTATTCTTTAAAGTGTTGTTTATTTTGTGATAAATGATTGAGTGCAGGAAAAAGTTACAAAGCATTAGCAAATAAGGTTATAGCAAGCTTGTGAGCTTCTGAACAGCAAATAACCATCAACAGGAAACAAATGAGAGAAGAGATAACTTGCCAAAGGGGCACAAGTGTTTGCTAACTACTCCTCTGACAGATAATTAGTATCCAGATTATATAAGAAAGTAAAAAGTCTGTTGAAAAGATGTGATTGGCAGCAAAATACAGCCTCTCAAAGATCTGTAAGTCAGGCATTTAAAAATAACAACTTAGTGATGAAAGAAATATGTTGTTTAACAAGAATTAAGGAACTGATAGTCCTAGGTGGGTGTGAGCTCCTTGGCAAGCCATCCTGCAGGTGTGAGACTAGGCAATGTGGCTGATGCCTGCGGCCAGGGAAATCCAGGTATCAGAGCTGACTCCAGGAGAGGGGATCCAACAGACCAGTAGCAATGCAGGAAGCTGAGTAAGTTACCAAACACCTGTCATTCCTATTCTTAAGGATCAAATGGTGTCACAGGTTTAGAAAAAATCCTCCACGAACAGGAGAGATTGGAAGCAACATGATAGGCGCAGAAGCTCATGGAAAGAAGCCACCAATGCTAACATCGTCAAAACAAGACATATCAGCCACAACACCAGTGTTGGTGAAATGAAGCATTACTTGGGAGGCTGCTGCACAGCTTTCAGCAATAAGCAATCACATTTCTAACTTAGAAGGTCCTCTTTTGGTCACAGTTTTATGAGATCAGAACCCAGGATACAGTGTTTCAGTTGAGCACAGATGGATTTTTGAAACTGGTATCGTAGAGTCCTTCCCCCATTAATGCAGAAAGTAACTACTTAAGTTTGGTCTGTATGAGGACTTATGCTGCCTTCTCCGTAAGCACAAAATGAAAAGAAATGGGGAGCCCATCTGAATTATCATTGGTTTCTCATCTCTTGGGGCATAACCAATGTGACTTAGAAGTCCTTTTTAAAGATAATATGAAACAAATAACCAGTGAAACGCCATGTATCAATGAAATAGACCTGAGAAAAATCCATTTTGGCTTTGGTTCACATTGGCTCCTACTCAAGTTGGTGTCCTTGGGCCCAGGCCACAGTGAATTATGGACAGAGCTGTTTCCATGAGTATCAGCAAAAATAAAATAAAAGGGCTCAGGAGGAAACTTCCAAATTTCTTTACCTTTAGTTTTTAATTTTTTATCATAGTCCCAGAGCTTTAGGCTAATTACTGGTAAACAGCATCTATCTAACGGTCTTTCTAAGGGTATCCTAATAGCCAGGATGATTCTTTTCTTCAAAAATAGCTTTTAAGCCTTTTGTACTGAAGCATAACATGGCCCTGAGCAGCCAGAGCTTCTCAGACTTACTCTGCCACTCCATTTCTTCTTTGCTCTCAGGAGCCGCTGAAAGGGGAGTCCTCATTAAATTCAAACATGTATGTGGCAGAATACGGGCAGAACAGAGAAGGAAGACTGCTTATTGTGTTGTGCTGAAATTGCTGGTGTTGGTGTTGAAATCAAGGACCTGTTGAAATAGTCAGAATGCAAACTCTGTTCTGTTCAGATGAGGTAGATGGAATCATATAGCTGATGGAATTTCTAATTTTGCTCTCTCCTTTTAGAAGTTTTCTGTTTAATTCTGGATGTGACCTTAAGTCTTTCCAAGATAGCCCCACATTAATTTTACTGTTGTCATTGCCAAAAACTGAGAGAATTTAATTTTCTTGTCACTGTCTTATCCTGTTAAGAAGTTGTTAATTACATCTATTCCTATTCTGTCTGGCTTGGTTTCTTTGAATTTTTGGTGCCAATTTAGCAGAGGGCTTTGGGGCTTTCTCCCTCTCCTACCCCAGTAGTAATTTGTCTTATTTGATCATTTTGTTTTCCTGAAGCTATACATTTTTAAAAACTAAAACATTACCGTAAGTTTTATCTTGGGAGTTTATTGATATCCCAACCCTCTCTGCTCATCGTTTCTAAATGTTATGGAGGGGGAAAGCTCCTAGCTGATACATATGGGACATATATACAGCTCATGAACACAAGCCCAGCTCTTGTGCCCTGTGCTTCATGTCTGATGCCACCAGAAATAGCAAGAACACTGCTTTCTTTTTTTTATCTTAGGGAAGGATCTACAGGTTGTTCAGGGTCTCACTTGTAGATCAAATTCACAGCGATCTGCCTGTTTACAGCTTTCCAAGAGCTGGGATTACAAGCAAGTACCACCATGTCCAGTTTCAATTGCCATCTCAGTGTACCCCAGGGATGGGGCCAGTATGGCAGGCCCAGAACTCAAACTGCTGGCCTCTGCACCTGCTTACAGGCTCTTCAATTCACTGAGTTATGTAGTAGGCCATGGATACTGTATAAATGCACTTTTTGAGTAATATAATCCCTGAAGACTGCCTTGCCAACATAGTCTAAATGCTGGTCTGAAATACTTAAATCCTTGCCCTTCTGCCTTCATCTAGAGCTGAGCTGAGCTCTGATTGTCTTCCCTGTGGACTTGGACAAGAACATCATCACAGCCTGGAACTCCAGAACAGGGAGGCACCTCACCAACCCACGAGTCAGAAGGCTAGGTGGCGAAAATTACGAGGCTCCAAACAACTGCAGATCATGAAAGGAAACAAACATGAACAGTTGTTCTCTGCATTTAGAATCTCTCTCTCTCTCTCTCTCTCTCCTCTGTTTCATGGGTTTATTGGATTTTGAGGAATTTTCTTTTATCTTTTTTAAAAAGATTTTTCCTTTTAATTTTTTCCATTTTTAATCATTATATTATTTATGCTCTTTTTATTTTATTTTTTATTTTATTTTCTTGTTTCAGAGCTTTTGCTTGTTTATTTATTTAGTTTTATGGCCGGCTCAGCCCGCCCTGAGGGCGGGGCTGGAGCAGCATGTGGTGCTGGGGATCGAACCAAGGTCCCTCCAGCTGCCCAAGCTTTCCTAAGCAGGTACTTTAGACCACTGAGCCATCCAGCAGGCCCCGTGCTCTTTTTAATTATCTGTTTCTCCTTGTTTTTTTGTTTTTTGTTTTTTGTTTTTTTTTTTTGTTTGTTTGTTTTTTTGGTTACCATTATCTAATTCTATAACTTCCTCCCTGCTCAGTAGAATGCTGTGTCTCATTTAGTCGCCCCATCTCCTTTTGTTTAGCTTTTCGAATTTTTCTTATTTCCTCCTCCATTCCCCCATCCCATATCCTCAATAGTAAAACGGAAACAGGAAAATGCCCAGGATCGCCAGCGGAACAAAGAAAACGCCGACTTTCGGAGCAAACAGGAGTTCATTCTGCCAGTGTCTCTAAAAGGGACTAACGTCTCCTTGGATAAGTTTTCATTGTAAATAAGCATGAAGTGGGGTTACAGAAGCAGGGCAGTAGTTAAGGGGATAAACAGTGATCAAGAAAAAGGAGGAAATTCTAGTAGGACTTTCTAACTCTGCTGTCCTCTGCAGACATTTTATCACAGCTTCGTTCATACATAGCTAATTCACTCACACATCAATTTCCTCAGGGAGTTTTACTGTGCAGTTAACCCATAGTTGCCAAGTTCTGCCCCCCAAGAAGTGGTTTCCTTTTGCATAGCCATTAGCTTTAGTATCTTTTAGATAGTTAAGTCTATGATATTACTATTATCCTTTAAGTAGATATTTGCTAAATGTCAAAATTCGGCTTATCTTGGTATATACACTAAAATTATAGTTGTCTTTTTGAAGTTAAGTGTGGTACGTTATTGATTCTCATAGTATGTCAACAGTCATTTTGTCTTGGATGCAATACTTTTGCTGATGACTTGACATTGCCAGCATTACACAGCTATTGCTGTTAATAGACTTTCTCCATATGCCAAAACACAGATTAGCCTCGAGACAATAACAATACTGTAACCCATTTGCTGGAGAACTAGATGCTGGGCCAATTACATTGTATCACTGCCTCTTGCATTGGTAGGGGTGGTTAAACCTTGGAACAGAGGCAAAGGACTATAATTAGCTATGCTCCAAGTGCATGAATGAAAAGCAGACAAGCTGCAGAGATCTGCACACTAGAAAAGAAGACTGTCCTTTACCAGCAGCCACAAACATAAGCACAAAACAAGGCAAAACAGAAACTTAAAAAGTATCAAATAGGAGATAAAGGTGCAAATTAGAATCAGGTCAGATACTCAGCACGCACTAGGATATAGGTTCAATCTAAAGAACCAAACAAAACCAAGCACCTCAAATAACACAGGTATGAGATGGGCAGATGCTTTGAGTAGGCATTTTTTTAAATGAAGATATAAAAAAGGGATAGAAAACATATGGGAAAATGTTTCATGCCACTAATCACCAGTGAAATGCAATTTGAAATGATTAGGATTCATCTTATGGGAGTCGGAATGGCTATGATCAGAAAAGCAAAACATAGCGAATGCTGGTGAGGATGCAGAAAAAAGAACCCTTCCTTTCTTGGTAGAATGTCAATTAGAGAAACCATTTTGGAAGAATAGTTTGGAGGCTTCTCAAAAAAAATTAAATAAGAGTATTCCTATTATGTGATGGAGCTATTCCAGTTTTGAATGCATATCCAAAATAAATGAAATTGCCAGGCAAATAGCTGAGTAGATTAAAGTGCCTGCTAGCAGGTGCAGGGGACCAGGGGATTGATCATCAGGCCTGCCATAAGTCAGTAATTGAGACGGGGCATAGGGGTGAACATCTGTAATCCCAGCTCTTGAGAGGCTGTAAACAGGCATATCAGTACAAGTTCCATCTAGCAGTGAGACCCTGAACAACCTTCCCTAAAATACAGTAAATAAAATAAAATAAAACAAAATAAAGAAATTGGCATGTCAAATAAATAACAGCTCTTCCATATTTCCTGTAGCACTTCTCATAATAGCTAAGCTATAGAATCATCCTAATATCTATCAATCAACAAAGAAAACAGGGCATATACACAGAAAAGAATATTATTCTTCTATAATAAAAAAGGAAATAATTTTATTTGAAGCAAGTTGGGTGAAACTGGAGGATATAATGCTTTTTCAAACAAGATAGGCACAGAAAAATACATTGCACATCTTTTATCTCACATGTATAAGCTAAAAATACTGCTCTAAGAGGAGCGTAATAATTACTAGAGGCTGGGGAGCACAGGCAGAGGGATGTTGGACCATGAGCACCAAACTAGAGAACAGGAGTACGTTCTAGTTGTCTTCAGAAGGGAAGGATCATTATAGTCTAGAATATCTTATTATATATTTTATGAAGTGCTACAATAGAAGAATTTGAAGATGTCAAATCCCAAGACTTGATAAGGATATGGAATTCTAATTACCCTGATGTACTCAACTATTGCACTATTCCATTCATACACGTACAATGTTTGCAAATTAAATTTTAAAAGGAAATAAAATTCATAAATAAAAATTCAAAAGTCCTCAACATTTTATATCTTCCAACTTAAAATGTCACACAATTCCTGAGTGCAGTGGTGCATGATTACAGTGTAGCACTGTGGGAAGTTGAGACAAGAATATCTCTGGTTCAAGCTCATCCTGGATGGCTTAGTGAGTCCCTGTCTCTATGTTTAAAAAGAAAAGATTGGAAATGTAACAGTGTGAAGGTCCTGGGTTCAATCTCAGCCTTAAGATAAGGTAAGTAAAGTCATATAAGTGAAGTTTCATTTCTCTGGAGTTAGTGTGGCAAAAGGTACTCACTGATTAAATCAAAATTAATTTTACCTAAATCTATAATAAAATAATTGCTGTCAAGCTTAGTGTCGCTGACCTAGTTTATCTTTATGACATAGGAAAAATGTATTCATCAAAACAGTGGATTTCAAGGGTGAGCCAAATAGCTCAGCAAATTAAAGCACGTACAAGCAGGTTCAGGGACTGGGAGTTCGATGCCTGGGCCTGCCATGCCAGCCTTGTCCCTGGGGCTCACTGAGACAGCAATTGAGACTGGGCATGGTGGTGTATGCCTGCAATCCCAGCTCTTGGGAGGCTGTAAAGAGGTGGATCACTATCAGTCTGATGTAGTAGTGAGACCCTGAACACTCTGTAGACCCTTCACTAAAATACAAAAACAAAACAAAATAGAGGATTCAAGTAGTTCCCAAATGTTAACATTAAGTTTCAAAAACCACAAAATAGTATGAAAGAGGAGGCATATCATAAAAACGGTATGTCAAAACTGAAAGTTCTGTAAGATCCCTGCCTTTCAGTTAATACAATAGACCTTATATTTTTGTCTGTGTTTCTGTCTGTATCTCTGGTAGGTCTCTCTGATCTGTCCATCTGTCCATCCGTCCGTCCATCCGTCTGTCTGTCTGTCTGTCCCTCCCTCCCCCACTCTTTCCCTCTCCTTTCCTCCCTCCCTTCCTCCTTTGTTTCCTTCCTCCTTCCTTCTTTTCTCCCTTCCTTTCTCCCTCCTTCCTTTCTTCTTTCTTTCTTTCTTTCTTTTCTTCCTTCCTTCTTTCCCACCTTCCTCCTTCCCTCTCTCCCCCTCCTTTCTTTCTTTCTTTCTTTCTTCCTCCCTCCCTCCCTCCATCCCTCCCTCCCTTCCTTCCTTTTTTCTCTTTCCTTTCTGTTTTTCCGTACTGAAGTTGGAACCAAAGTTCTCATGCTTGTTACTCAAGTGTTCTAATTACTGAGCCACGTTCTATATTCAGCCTGCAATCTCATAGTAGTAAATATAAAAGAATACTTCAGCTTGCCTAGGATGGTAGCCTGAAAAATACTAGAGTTGGTACATTAACTTTGAGGACTCTGTATGGAGACAAGCTGATTAAAAGACCAAAAATTATGTGAAAGGGAGCATCTATGGACAAGTCAGATGAGAAATTTTCACTTTACTGGCTTGAATTCATGTTGCAAAAAATTCTTGTAGAATCTTGACAAGACAAATATAACATCTTTGTGAAGTTGCAAACCAGGTTTCTAAAGATAAATGCTGAGAAAATCACAGCACACGAGACCAAAATTGAACAAACCATTGTACTGGACCTGAAATATTCAAATAAAAAAATTAATACTATGAAAAAAAGTTTTAACCGAAAGACATAAAAGAAGAATTCAAAAACATTAGAAAATGCAGAAAACCAAATAAGAAACACTTGAATGTAACCAGAGATAATAGCTAAGTTGTCAACCTTATAAGCAGTGACACTGATATCTGGCTTCCCAACAGGTATAACAGAATTTACCAGATAGAGGAAATTGTCATTGTTGAGCTGGAAAAATAACTGTGGACTTTGAATTTTATTTATTTATTTATTTATTTATTTATTTATTTATTTATATATTTTTTTTTTTGAGACAGGGTCTTGCTATGCAGTTCAGGCTGGCCTTGAGCTCACTTTTGTAGCCCAGGCTGGTCTCGAACTCACACCGATCCTCCTGTCTCAGCCTCCCGCGTGCTGGGATTACAGGTGTGCGCCACCACGCCCGGCTTGGACTTTGAATTTTAAATTCTATTAAGTATAATATGGCAATGTGACACTGTACTGTTAGAGACCTAGATTGTGGTTGCGTTTCAGTAATAAGTACTTCAAGGGAACTACTACATAAAACAAACATGAAATCCAGATAGAAGGGCTGAAACCTCGAAAATAACATAAACAAAAAGGTTTAGAAACATGGATAGGCATATCAAAGCATCAATAATATAAAAATTGCAATAATGAGAAGTGTTGGAGGAGGTATATAAAAATATAGAGTTCAAGAAAACACCAGTCAATTAATAGTGTTAGAGATCATTAGAGTTAAAGTTGCAATAACTTTTTATCATTGACAAAGATAGATACTATGATTAGTTTTAGGTAAAAATCTACTTTAAAATTATATAATCAAATATGTTAGAATGCAGAGGGTTGTAAGAGACTTCATTCCAACCCAAAATTAAAAGCAACCCTGTAGGCTATAGCATTTTTTATTTGCATCCAGAGACAGGAGACACAAAGAAACTTAAATAAATGAATGTCAGACATTGACAACGGAGGCCTAAGAGGGAAGTTTCACAGAGCTGCCTACATTCTTGGGAGAAGAATGAAAGGAGCATGAATCCACCATCAAGATCCATGTATGTGTAACCACTGAAAACCTTTAATATAATGATTTTGCTCATATGATTCACTATACATCAATGTTTTCCTGTTGTGGTGCAAGTTAGCCCCTATTTGCAAAATGTCCCCATGGACCTTTGCTGTGTACAAAGTGGCTGCTTGCTCCTTTTCTCACTATAAAGACACGAGGGTCCATCCTTGGTTGAAAGGCATTGGACCACAAAGACTGAGGGCAGAGCAAAACTGGAAGAAATCTACCTCAGACACCCTGGGTCTTAACAAATGCATGTGGTGATTTTCTGGAAACTTCAGGCAAGACTGAAAGCAGGAGAGAAGTCTCCTGGGCCACAGAAATTTTGCCAGGATAGAACAGAAAGGAGAACTCAATAAAACCCCAAAATTAGGGCTGTTATGCAACAGGGCTTTCCCATTGCTTGGAAAGACAATGAATAGTCTGTAAAGGCAACTGGTGGCTTTGAGAACACTGGCACTGGAGATGGGAAGGTATGTAGACCACATTGTCTGCCCACTGCATGATAGGCAACTGGTGACGAAAGGTAAATAAAGCTACAAGAAAGGCTGACCCAGCCAAAAGACTACTTGGATTGCTTCAGACCTCTTAATGCATCCAATAGTTGATAAAAATAGGTTTACTCTTTCCTAAGGTCAGTATTATTTATTCCAGTTCTCATTGTTTCTTTTCACAACGCTTAGCATTAAACCAAAAACTGTGAGGCACTCATGGATAAGGGCAATAGAGCTCATGTTCAAGACAGTAAATAATTAATAGAAAAAGACCCGCAGATTGCACAAACATGAGAATTATGACAGGAACTGTTAAATAGGTATAGTTGTATTAGTGGATAAGATAGAAAAAGACATATATTTACTGAAGAAAACAATTTTAACAGAAATTAATGAAAGAAAACATTATTGAAATGTAGCTTATCAAAATAAATTCAAATGAAACCATAAACCTAAACAGAAGACGAATTATCTATAGATTGTAAGATATACACTGGGCATGCATTATTAACAAACTGAATCTCCTGGAGACTTATTTCTGTGTGGAGGTATCTTAGCTTCTTTTCTCACTGAAATTATAATTATTGATCTAGAAGTATGAAATAGACAAAGATAAATGTCAGCATTTGAGAATGCATTTAAATACCAAGAGATATGCTAAAGTGACACAGGATTCATGACTTGGTGTTAGGACATATTTCCAGGATTTTTTTGTCCCTTACTGATATGTATTAGCCTTCATTAAATTTATGATGGCCCTAGGTCATAAATGACATAGTGTAGGTTAACATGAAATAAGAGCAGAAAATCATATAGGTAACGTAAAAAAAAAAAAAAAAACCTGAATATATACAATGTAAGGCACTTCCATTCTCCTTGATCCGGAGGAATAAATATAAAAATCAGAATAAAAAACTAGACTCTCTTACTTAGAATTTTCAGGTGAGTACTGTTTTAATTTCTATGTGATCAGTTTCTGCAGAAAATCCAGATTATATAGTTATAATACAAAATGTAGTTTTTGGTTCTAAGGTATAGAAGAAGCTATAAACACAAGCGGTTTAAAATTTTTTTGTTGGAGGAAATGCAGATTTTTGCCACCATTATGGAAATCAGTGTGGAGACTCCTTAAAAAATCAGGAAACAGAAAAGTTAGGAAACATGGCAGGGGCAAAACCATGCACTTATTTATACATAGGATGAATTAGACAATGGTCCTAAGAATCTCCAACAGATTTTTGACACTGAGGCTAGCAATGTGTAATACTAAACCCATGCTTGGAATGCCTGTCATTCATTCTGGTCTTTTAGATGTGTGCTGCTTCTAATGTCCCTTCAGTTATTGTTAAACTCTCAGGTAAATGTTTGGTTTTTTATCTTTTATTTATTTTATTTTTTATATATTATGGCCAGCTCAGCCTGCCCTAAGGGTGGTGTCAGGGATCCTGCAGTTGCCTAAGATTGCCTAAGCAGGGACTTTCGACCACTGAGCCATCTGGCTGGCCCAATGTTTGTTTTTAAAACAAACAAACAAACAAACAAAGGTAAAAAGAGAATAAGAGATAAGGAAAAATGCCATAGGATTGACCTACTAAAATTTTAGAAGTGGTTAGATTTCTAAATTGCTGTGTAAAAATGTGCAATTTTTTTAAAAAATCACATTCTGTAGGGATTTATTAGAATATCATTGATTGATGAAAAATACCAAATTTTCTGTCCCGAGTTTTCTGTTTAAGGAGATTTGGGGACACAGAAAAAAAGGGATTTATGATGTATAGTGTGCCTAAGGAGAGTTACCTAAGGAGAAAACATTCTTTCAGGCTTTCACAGATAGCAAACTGGTCAAGTAATGGCCGTGACTCATTCAGATGGCTGACACTGATGAGAGATCTACAAAATGTTTTACATGGTTTCAAGGTAAATCCTGGGGATTTAATTGACCTTTTCAGATACAAAAGTTACATGTTTTGTTATATAGACACTGAATAGAAAAATGATGGAATCCTTGACTGAGCAATATAGCAAAGAAACAGAAGGTATGAAACATTCAAAATGCTATACAGGGAGTTATCTCAATTATAAGCTGGCTAAAAGGTTTAAATGAAAGTGAAAATCGACTTTCAGACCTTGAAGACTCCATTGCAGGTAATGAAAAGGTAAGAAAAACTCTCTTAAAAGTCACTAAGAAGCACAAAAAAACAATTGAACATCTTTAGGATGATGCAAAGATGAATGACGTAATACTAATAGACATCAGTGAGAAAGAAGGAGTCAATATAAATGATATAAAAAGAATATGGACAGAAGTAACAGCAGAAAACTTCCCAAATATGGGAAGCAATCTGACACTCAGGTAACTGAAGCATATGGAATTCCAAATAACAATAACCCAAATAAAACCACACCTAGACACAAAATAATCAAGATCCTTGAAATTCAGCAGACGAACACTATACTAAAAGCCCCTAGAGAAAAGATACAGATCACATTTAAAGGAAAATCCAACAGTATAATGGCAGATTCCTCTTCACAACCATCAAGTCAAGAAGAGCATAGAGCAAAGTACTACAAGTCATGCAAGCAAACAAGTTCCAACCCAGACTGACATACCCTGCAGAACTCTCTTTAAGGTATAGTGGAAAATTGAAATACTTCCATGACAAAGAACAACTAAAGAATTTCATGATGACAAGCCAACCCTACACAGTCTACTAAAAGATATTCTAGAGAGGATCAAAATGACCACAACTCCACAAATGAGAATGTAAAGAATCCACCAAATAGGGCAAACAATTAAACACAGGAGAAAAAGAGGCTTACAAAAGCAGTCTTTCATTATTCTTTTGTTTACAGCAGTAAAGTATTTCTGTCAGCATACTCTACAAATTAACTTCTTCTGCATCCCATGGATCATAATTCTGCCTAGGTCTATAGGATGGATATCAAGGAAATAGCAGTAGCTCAGTCCCACAAGTCACACCTGGCTACCAGTAAGCATCATGGACATTGGCCATGTCCATGACATAGTAGAATTTAGTGCAATATCCTATCCTCACACTGTCAGAAGTGCTGGTCATATATTTGCCATTCCAGTACATATGCTACACTGTATTCATTTTTTTTTTTTTTTTGTCTTTTTGAGACAAGGTCTCATTATGCAGTTTAGCCTGACCTTGAGCTCACTTTTGTGGCCCAGGTTGGTCTCGAACTTGCACCGATCCGCCTTCCTCAGCCTCCCGAGTGCTGGGATTACAGGCGTGCGCCACCACGCCTGGCTTACATTTTATTCTTAGTAATTTTAGTAATTCTTTACTATCATGAAAACGTTTTCTTAGTTGACATTTTTGTATACACTAGTCTATTCAAATACTATGTGAGAGGGCTAGAAAAATAGCTCAGTGGATTAAAGCACCTGCAAGCAGGTACAAGGGCAGGGGCAGGGGCAGTGTTTCAATCCCCAAGCCTTCCATGCTGGTCCCATCTCAGTGGTGCACAGAGATGGCAATTGAGACTGGGCATGGTGGCATGCACCTGTAATCCCAGATCTTGGGAGGCTGTAAACAGGCAGATCATTACAAGTCCAATCTAGTAGTGAGATCCTGAACACCCTGTAGACCCTTCCTTAATATAAAAACAAAATAAACAAACAAACAAGAACAACAGCAAAACAACCAAAACCAGAAAAGCCCAAAAACCTTGTGAATACTCTGAATTGATAATAGATTTGTACATATGATATACAGGTCTCTTAGACTCATGACTCAATTTAACTTTAGAATATTGTATTGAAATATTTAATTTATTTTTTCATTAATAATTCTTTGAATATTGTTTAATTTTAATTTTTTAAAGGTTTATACTATATATTTGCCTTACAATCTACTTATAAGATATGGTATGATATTTTCTCCTAGTATTAGAAACTTTAAAAAGTTTATTTTCAGAGCCTAGGGAGATAGCTCCATGGCACAAGTGCCTCCCTGGCAGTATAAGGTTGTGAGTTCAAATCCTGGCCCAGCAAAATAAAATAAAATTAAATTAAATTAAAATTTAAAAATTAAATAAAAAGTTTATTTCCCTTTTCCATTAAAAATAACAAAATAAAGACCTCTGTTCTATTGAAATATGGTTTAAATCAAGAACAGTGAAAATTCTGGCAGTAGATATTGAGATAGTAAAGAAATCACAGCTTTTCCATCTCTTTCAATTTTCAGCTGAATATTCAGTGTACAGGATAGGAAGATAGCTTGGTGGTTGAAGCACCTGCCTGGCAAGTGTGAAGACCTGGGTTTGACCCCCTAGTACCGCATGCTGTGCTAGTGCCACCCCGTGTTGGCCACCAAAACTGGAAGTAGTGGTGTGCTCCTATAATCTCAGCACTGGGCCTGATGAGATAGGAAGAACACTTAGTCTGATCTGCATAAAGAGATCCTGTACTAAATGGATAAATAAATAAATATGTTTTAAAAAATCAGTGAATAAGAGACTAAGTTCAAATTGCCATGATATTGATATCATGTATGAATGTAAGCCTTTCACCTATAATGGGCTCTCTACTGACTCGAATTATTTCTTTTTTGTATTTTATGGAAGAGTCTACAGTGTTTTCAGGGTGTCACTACTAGATTGGACTCATAGCAATCTGCCTGTTTATAGCCTCCCAAGATCTGGGATTGCAGGTATGCACCACGACACCCAGTCTCAATTGCAGTCTCAGCAGCCCCAGGCCTCTGCATCTGCTTGCAGGCACTTTATTCCACTGAACTATTTGGGCAGTCCTTTAACTATTTCTTTATAGAAGAAATAAAATATAATAAAAAATCTTAAAAGGAGAAAGACTCTAAATGAGTAATGGTTCATCACTAAGTATATATACATGTTATATACTTCCCCAGAAAATCTTCCTTAATGAGCTGACTTCTAGCTTCTCTAAAGATAATATAGGAATAATAGTACTTACTTCGTGATATTTTTTAGAAGATTAATGACAAAATGTGGTAGTGCATGGACTAGTTGATGTTTTGGTGTATGCTGAGGGGAAACTGTGGCAGGAATGCGGAACAAAACAGACAAGGAGAGAAGAGCTGGGTTCAGGGGGAGGCCTGTTTGCAAAGGAACTCCTAACAGGAGTAGAGGCATTTATTTATACTCTTGCAAAGTTAATATCAGGACACACAAGGTTTCCTAGCAACTAATGGTTGACAGTGTTCAGGCAGGACTGAGGCAGACTTGACTGCTTTGAGGTCTTGTCCTACCCTTTTACATATGCTCAATTTCCAGCTTTAGCTGCTCCCAGCATGTTAGCTAAATGTTTACCATCATAGATGCTTGTGAGTGAATATCATCCCATCCAGAAGCGATGCCATCAAAAATAGACTTCCTTGGAATATATCAACACAGATATATTTCAAATGCTGTGCAACTCTACTCGCTTTTCACTTGCTGTGAAAAAAAAAAGATAGATCAAATGACAAGATTTAGTCTAGCTTTTTCAATTAAGGTGATTAGAGGAAGGTATACTAAGCTCAAGTAATCAGTTTTCTGTCAGTAAAAATCTTTCTTTTTAAGAAAATTATTTGAATTAGGCTAATAGATTCAATCATATTTTCCTTCCTTATGTAAATCTGAGATAAATATTTATAGTTATATTTATAGTAAAAATAATTTTTTTCTCTTAAACTCTAAACTCTTCAAATTTTACAACATACATTCATGAGGGTGATCTTGAAATCTTCACTTTCACAACAATTTTTCTAAGCTGCCCAATCCCTTTCATTCTACAGGAAGAATTTCCTGTGTTCTTATGATATTTTTTTCCAGTCCCTCCTCTTCACAGCTCTGCTTGAGAATGCTTCATTTTCTGCTTTGGCAAACAATTCCCTAACATGTGATCTTTTTTCTCCCTTAGCAAGAATTCATCTCAATAAAATGAATGGCTTCCATTCATTTAATTTAAAGTGTGTGAGTGGGAGGCCTCTCAAATAGTTAAATCATTTTGGTTAATAAATGAACAATTAGACAATTTTTGGCATGGTCTTTCCATTAAATAAATGAAATACAGTAATCAGAGTTCATGATGTGGGCCTGGAAAGCCAATAGTACAAAATACACTTAATACCATGAATCACTGCAAACCCCATTCTGCTTCTATGGTCATGTTTCTTGCAAAGTGAGTGTTCAAGTTGTATGCGTCCAACAGAGTAGACAAAATACATAATTACCCAAGGGGAGAAAGTAGAGTTATTGTCTAAATAGTCTTCTTTGTGATGTGGCCTTCTGGGGTTAAAGTTGCATGGAAAAACTCAAGTACTGAATAGGATACACAGGGAACTTGATTTAACTCATTGCATATTGGTAGAATTAGAAAACTTTATTCTAACTTGCTTTCTTCTCTCAACTTGTAAGAAGAATAGAGAAATTACCACCAGTACTACGACATGTATGATACGTACTCACAACTCCTAAGTAATGGATGATTTTATAAAATGTACTGAATTTTTGTTTTCTCTGATAGGAAGTTGGTGGACAATTTAAAAAAATAACTTGACACAATTTAAAAAATATTTTTGGTATCAATTTTGTCTGTCCAAAACTGATAATTTTACCGTTAGAGAAACTGGAGTTAGGAGAGATTATGAGATAAAAATAGGGAGATGAGTCAATACACATGTGTGCCAATATAGCACTTCTAGTCTAAAGTCACAGAGAGGCAATGTGCTGGATAGACAAGTGGTAACCTAAGGAAAGTGCCATTTCTGTTCGAGTGTCACTTCCTGTGCAATTTCTGAGAAAGATACCGAAGGGCAGCCTGAAAGCTGACCTCTTGACATTTATCCACCCTGGGCCCAAGTATATTGAAGTAGAATTAACTGTGCATTGTGCAGGATATGTTGGTAGAGGGGAGCATGATTATGGTGTTTTCAAACTTCTGCCAGAAGCTTGGTGACACAGATGGACTGTACAGTCAGGAAGGCAAAGTTCCAAAAATACTTAGAAGCTTGACAGAATCACCATGATAGAAAACGCTGGGCTACAAGACAGGCAGAGGACACACGCTAAACTAAACCAAACTTATGGGACTTCTGCTTCATGGATGAAGTCAATATTGAGAGAGGTAGCAGATCCTGGGGGCAATTTGGCCCTGACAAAGTTGAAAAATGCATTGTAGACTTTCTCACTGGCACCCACAGGGAACTCTCGAGTAACAGCCACCAGTCCTACCTGTGCAGACACTCCTTAGCCCAGAAGTAGGAGAACCCCGAGAGATACTCCTCTCCAAAAGGAGGCTGCGCTGTCCATACACAGTTGATTCAATGAAGAAGAATGATGGTAGTAGGTGGAACTCTTCAGAAACAAATGTAAGCACTGAACTAAAAACATATCCACATTTTTGAATCACATTAAATTTAGAATTGGAACTAGCAATTAGTAATTTTATTTTCCTTTTTGTTAGACTGATTGTTTTAAGAATACCAACAGGAAAAAAAAAAAAAACAGAATGAAGAAATATCTCAAGAAAAAAATGACTGAGAATTTTCTGAAATTAACATCAAGCACTAAATCAGAGACCCATGGTAGGAAGTCACATGAAGAATTCTGAGGAGCCGGGCATGGTGGCTCACGCCTGTAATCCCAGCACTTGGGAGGCTGAGGCAGGAGGATTGGTGAGAGTTTGAGACCAGCCTAGGCTACAAAAGTGAGCTCAAGGCCAGTCTCAACTGCATAGTGAGACCCTGTCTCAAAAAAGACAAAAAAAAAAAAAAAAAAAAAAAAAAAAAAAAAAAAAAAAAAAAAAAAAAAAAAAAAAAAAAGAATAATGAGGAAAGGCAAAGCCCATAAACATCCTACCTAGGAAAATGGAAGTTTAAAAATTACATCAATTTTTTCCAGAAATTATGAAAACAAGGAAAGAATGGAGGAAAACATTTATTGCTTTTAAAAAGAAAAGATAAAGTAAAATTATCCGTGATTCTGTACTCTCCAAAGTCAGCCTTAAAATGCAAAGGAGAAATATAGACTGGGACA
This sequence comes from Myocastor coypus, assembly GCA_004027025.1. Taxonomy (NCBI): domain Eukaryota; kingdom Metazoa; phylum Chordata; class Mammalia; order Rodentia; family Myocastoridae; genus Myocastor; species Myocastor coypus. The sequence goes on from PVJA010006244.1 coordinate 52,379, forward strand.
TAGCTCAGCACGAGAGCCTAGAGAGCTTGCCTAGCATGGGTTTGCCATAACATGTGTACATAGGTACAATCCTCAGTACTGCAAAAAATACTTCAAAAACAATCAGCCAACAAAAAGGTGAAGTGTAGGAGACATAAGGGCTTTCTCAAATAAAATTAGTGGAATTTGCTAATATATGTACTTTGTAAGAGCCTTAAAAATATTCTGTAAAAAAAAGTAAAATGGTACAGATTAGAATCTCAATCTACTCAAAAAAAGGAAAATTAATGCAGAAGGAAGAATTAAGATTAAATGAAATATATTTTATTTTAAAAATTATCTATTAGTTGAATAATAATAATAATAGTGTAGTTGATTATAGATTATAAATGAGGGTAATGAGTGCCAGTAATAATACTAAGAATGTGAGGAAATAAGAATATTTCTTTTTTTCTTTCTTTCCTTTTATTTATTTATTTATTTATTTATTTATTTATTGCATTTTTTAGGGAATGGTCTACATGGTGTTCAGGGTCCCACTACCTATTGATCAGACTTGTAGTGATCCACCTATTTACAGGTTCCCAAGGGGGTGGCGTGGCAGAACTGGAGCTTGAACCCATGAACCCTGTGCCTGCTTGCCCTCTTTTTTAAGAAGAATAAAAGTAGTGAAAAAATTAGAAATAATATAGAATTTCTTTAAAATGATAGAAAGTCAGCAAAGGTTATTGCAATGTTTTCTTCAAATTAGTTCTTTATATTACCAGATATAAGCATGTAGATTTGGTAAATTTTTCTAAAGACAGATAAAAATTTTAAGTATTAACTGATCCTTTCAAAAAACCAGCAGAATTCACCAGTACAGTTATCCATGCTATCCTATGTATATACAAATGTATTCCTTTTCCCCTTCCTTCTTTCTCTCTTTTTTCTCCTTTCCCTCATTGCAGTTGTTCCTTCCCGTTGAACAGTTTCTTTCCCTTTCACAGTATCTTTTGTACCTTTTGGTTTTATTTACTCTTTCAGGTTCTTATACCAGGGAGACAATATGATGTTTACATATGTGGGTCCTTTTCATTTTGCTTATGAGTATCGTCTCAAGTTGCACCCATTCACCTAAAAAAGTTCAAGCTTACTTTCTTTGTAGCTGATTAATACTCCGTTATGTACAAGTAGCACATCTTTTTATCCATTCCTAAGTTGATGGGCATTTGGGCTTTCCCCCCAGATTTAACTACGGCAAATTGTGCTTCTATAAACACGAGTGCACATGTCTGCCACATGTGCCTGGCTTTTGACTGAAAGTGTAGGTCACATAGTAATTAGGTGGCACACGGTAAAGTGCCTAGTTTCTACTAAGGCATAACTGAAAGGCCAAAGGCTGTTTCTCCAAAGAAGACTGATTATCTCCAGAAAATAACAAGTCCCTATCACAATTCCACAGTCTGAAGTATGATTTATCTGTAGGAGACTGTCAAAGGATATCAACTTAATCCCAGTTTGCCACTAACTCCTAAAGTACTTTTGGATTTTCTGAGGTTTGTAGACCAAATAACAGAGCAGCTTGCACAGCGGTCTGTTTCCATTGTAGTTTTCTCTTTTTTCTGGGCTCAACTCAAAACTGCAAGTCTTTGAGTCATTCAACAAATGGACCAAACGAGTACATCAAAATGAAGACCATGATGTCTCTAAGATCTGAAAAAGCACAGTGGGCATCAGTGTTTTAAAAGAGGCTGGATCCAGAAACTCACCTCATCTTAGAAGAAATACGTCAACATTCTGCACATCATTGAACCGTGACAGGTTTCATAACAGAAGTCTCCTGAAGTTCTGTCTGGTTTTGTCAATCAAGTGACCGTGTTATCATTTTCTTTTCTTTCTCCCTCTGCATTTATGGACTAATAAAGAACATATATTAATATATGCAGAAGAGCTAACATTCAACAATTAGAATATGAAAAATCCCAATTAAAATAGGCAGAAAGATCTGACTAGATGTCTTACTGAAACTCCATACATAACAAAAAAACAGAGAAAGTTGCTCAGAGTTACACTCCGTGGTAGAAGCTAAAGGTTAAAATAACAATAAAACAATACTTCAGTCCCCTCTCAAGTGGCCAAAATGCAAATAATTGCTGACAACACCAAACTCTAGTGAGGACAGGAGCAACTGTCACTCGTCTCTTGCCAGAAAGTGTAATGCTATAGCTTCATTGGAAAATACTTAAACTGTTTCTAAAAAAATCTAAAAACACATTCACCCAGAATTTGCATGTTTTGATCATTACCAAGGTAGTCTGGAAACTTATGGCAGCTCAGAAAACTTGCATGCAGTGCTACATGTTCTGTTCAGGTGAATGGATAAATGGTGGTACATGGACAGGATGGAAGAAATGAGCTCTCCATCCTTGAAAAGATAGTGAGAAATCTTAAATGTTGTTGCTACATGTATAATCACATACTGTGTACATTAATGATTATAGAAACTGTATTACATACTGCATAATTCAAACTATCTATACAATCAATCAAAAGATCAGTGCTTATCAGAAGCTTGCAGGATTCAGAAAATCTGAACTACTAATCTTATTTCTGAAAAAGTTGCATGGCACTGGAAAACCCTTCAAACATTTTATTCTTCAATATATTTCCTAAAATGTGTAATCATATTCTTATCCTCCAATAGCCATTACGAAGGAAAGATAAAAGAAAACTAGGCATTAGTCTCTGCCTCAACATTCATTGGGAGGTGAAAATCGATTCTCTCCCTACCTTGTCTTCTCATTTAAATAATAAATGTCTCTCTTCTAAGTCTCTTCACAGAGCTTCCCTTTAGACTCTAACGTATGATGTCTGCAAAAGTCATTGGTAGGATGGCAGACACCTGAAATCCCAGCCCTCTAAGAGGCTGAAGTGGGAGGATTGCAAGTTTGATCCCAGAGACTGGGAAACTTAATAAAAGCCTGTCTCAAAATAAAAACAATTAAAAACACTAGGGTAATGTATTGCTGAGAAGGCCCAGGGATCCAACTCTAGTATGGAAAAGAAGGAATACATGCTATACTTTTTGCCATCAGCTCATATATCTCTTTGTATTTCATTGTCTGTTTCTATTCCCTGTCTCTCTTTGGTACAAATATGCATGCCATACACGATGATTTGAGGGCTTTAATCTAAGATCTTGCTAAAAAATGAAAGGATTCAGATGATGCATGTGCTATGTCCCCCTGATCCCTGTTTAAAGATCAATAACACCGTCAGGTACTAACTGCATGAAAAAATACTTCAAACCAAACACTGGAGTAATTCTCTTGGTGACCACCATGCTTCCCACCCCCTCCACCTGTGCATAGAAACAGAACGATCCTGCCCAGATGCCATTGTATTATAGTAAGAGATTAGTGCCAGCAGCCACTAGGCAAAATGACATGTGGTTTTATGGCATGGAATATGTTTTTTCCTTATCAAAATTTGAATTTTCAGTTAAAAATTTTTCGGATAAATCAAATTACAAGAAAAAATTAGAGTCTACTTTGCTCTCAGTAATAATTCTGGAATTGCTTTTGCACATTATTGCGTTCATCATGGGATTCTACCGCGGTGGCACTGTTGTGCTGTATGGGAGAACTCTTTGCAAATATGTCATACAGAAAGCATGGGGACTCAAGAGCTAAGACATCACTGTTTCAATTTGATGCATACCTTCTTTTTACGTCAATATGAAGGAAAGACAGAGACAGAATGAGAGAGAAGGGGCCAAAATTTGTGACTCAGATTTTACTGCAAATACTGAATTTCAAGAATGCACAGGACACAGTTGCTTAATTAAAGAGGAATAATTCCAAAAAATGCCTTGACTCTAGGAGGAGTGATTATGAATTTCATTCCTTAACAGAAAGCCTTTAGGAACAAAACTACTTTTGTGAGTCCATTTAGCTTTCAGGTGTGTGGAAAACGGCACTGGTAAAAGAATGAAAGAAAGGGGCATGACAGCTGTTATTGGCTTTTTGTCCATTGAAAGCTTCAGAAACTACACTTTTGTAAGTAATTGTAAATAGTTGAGTACACTCGGTAAAGCCCCTGGAAATATTTTATGGTAAATAGAAAATAATAGCAAATGTTAGTGTGAACACATGATGAATAATGATATTTTTACTGAGCCCATAAAAATAAAAGAGTCTAAATCATAACTGCAAGAAGTGTTTTGTTGGTCATTCTGCACAATTATTAGAATAATTATCATTAATAGATAAGTTTTATTATCTATAAATATTATACAGAAATGCTGCATAAATATTATAAAGTAACATTTATTACTGCTTTAGCTTTGAAGAAATAGCACAAGTAAATCCAGGAAAATTAATGGTAAACTGTATTTATTTGCAAAATATGCACAGTAGGTTGTCTTTTGTGTCCCCAGTTTGATACTGACTTAGATGACATATTTGACATATATTAAGAAAAAGTAGAAAGTTGAAAGTATCCAAGTGAGGTGAAAATTAGTTTAGAAAATGAATATTACATATGCAAACACTCTATTGTTACCAGGTTAAAAGTTCCAAAACTTCAGCCAAAATATCGCAGCACTCAAATTAGAATTTTCTTATTCAAAGTAAATGATATGTCAAAGTTTTGAGGTAACACAATCTATTAAAAGGAAGACTTAAGATTTCAAATGGGCACCAGAGGGCATAAAGCACTTTGGAATAACTAAGCTGTTAAAAACATGTTAAATTCATTCAGACTGGGCAGTAGAGACCGTGAATGTCACAGTAGGGGCAGCAGGTTCTAAGGTAAGCACAGCATCAGCCAACTGCCAGCTCACCCATGGCAAATAGGGGGTTTCATGTGGATACATGCAGATCATCCTTTTCTTCACCCAGAGTCACTATCCAAACAGAAAATTTTATTTTATGAAATCCAAATAGACCAAAATGACAGTTAGATATTTCCTGAACTTAAGTTTATGGCCTTGGATAGTCTTCTGAAACTGTATCTAAGTTCACAACGTGGAATTTTCATTAGAAACAAGTAAAATAGAGCAATAATCCAAAAAGACAGATGAATTTATAGCTGAGTTTTCAGACACTGAAAGATTGTTGTCTTACTGTGTGAACATTGCACAATAGAATAACTGATACAATTATACTATTATCTCACTCCCAAAATCGAATGACTTACTTAAAGCAATAATTCTAAAACTTATTTTTAATGTATTTAGTACAGGGTCTGCAGGGTCTCACTTCATAGGTTGGACTCATAGTGTTCCTTCTGTATTCAGCCTCCCAAGTGTTGGGGTTACAAGCGTACACCACCACACCAAGTCTCAGTCACCCTCTCAGGATGCTCCAAAGTCAGGGCTGACACAGCACCCTGGGGATCAAGCCCAGTCCCTGTGCCTGCCTAAGTAGGTGCTTTAGTCTGCTGAGCTATCTGGACAGCTCCTTTAACCTATTTTGGATTAATTTTGTTCATGGTATAAAAATATGATTTCAGTGTTCTGCATATGGCTGTCTAACTTTCCTAACTTCAACTATTTAAGAAAACATACTCTCTCTACTGTGTATTCTTGACTCTTCTGTTGAAGATAAATTGATCACATATATACAAGAGAATCTTTTATAGACAAGCTATAGTTGATTCCTATATGTCTTTTAATTTGGGAATTTAGTTCATTTATACTCAAGGTAATAACTTACAGATGCAGGCTGACTCTAAACATTTTAGACATTGTCTTCTGCCTATTTTGTAATGCCTTGATTGATTTCTTCATCTCTTATGTTTAGTCCTCATTTTATGATTAGATTTTTTGTTTTTTTTGCAGTAGCACGTTTGTAGTTTTAAAACTTGGAGACTCGTTTGTTATTTTTTGTTGTTGTTGTTGTTATCAACAATCAAACTCAAAACCTCACACTTGCAAGGCAGCTGTAGTTTGTTTAGATTTCTTCTTCTTCCTATATAACCTTTGTACATTTACTACCTCCTTTGGCTCAGTGGTTATTACAAGACTTGAGCATAACATGTTACAGTTATAGCAGCCTGTTTTAAGGTGTCAAAAGCAAGTTTAATTGTATACAAAACTACCTTATAATTCCACAATTTTCATTTTCCCCCCAACCCCTTATTCCCCATTTTTCAATTTCAATGTAATTTGCATATTTTGTATTATATATGCTTTAGCAAGTTATTATGGTTATTCTTTTAAATAGTATTATTTTTAACCTACATACTAAAGACACACAAGTGTTACAATTAATATTTACGGTATAGACTATTCTAAATTTAAGTTTGAAGTAATTCCTTAACATTTCTTATAAAGCAGACCCAGTGGTGCTGAATAACTTTAGCTTCTGTTTGCCCAATGGAGTCTTTAGTTTCTCTTTATTGCTAAAGGACACCTTTTCTGGTCATATCATTCTTACTTGAAATACAATCCCACTCATTTGGCTTGCAATGTTCCTTTTGAGAAAGCTGTTAATTGTCTCATAGAAATTCTCCTCTACATCAGGGACTTCTTTCTTCCCACTTTTTTCTAGGTTGTCTTTGAAAGCTTGATTGCAATATATTTAGGGAAGTTAAATCTTCTTTACTTTGAGCAACTCATGGAATACATTTCGATGCTTGTATCTTTAATGAGATTTAGGAATTTTTCAGACATTATTTTGTTAAATAAAATTCTAATCCTCTTTTTTCTTCTAAAATTCTAAAATGTAAGGACCTGTCAAATAGTTCAGCATATTAAAGTGCCTGTAAGCAGGTGCAAGGGCCAGGGCTCAACCCCCGGGGCCTGCTGTGCCGGCCTCACCTCTGGGGTGCACGGAGATGGCAATGAAGTCTGGGTGTGATGGCATACGCCTGTAATCCAAGCTCCTATTAGGACATAAACAGGCAGATCACTAGGAGTGTGATCTAGTAGTGAGACCCTGAATACCCTGCAGGCCCTTCCCGAAAATACATAAAGAAAGAAAGAAAAAAAGAAAGAAAGAAAGAAAGAAAGAAAGAAAGAAAGAAAGAAAGAAAAAAGAAAGAAAGAATAAAATTCTAAAATGTAAAACTAGTTCTCCTTATGATGTATCCTAAGTCCTACAAATTCTTATCTTTTCTATTTAGTTTTCTTTTCCTTAGACTGGATATTTTCTATCTCCAAGTTTCTATTCTTTTCTTTTGCTTGATAAAATCTACCATCAATCACCATTTTATTTGTAGACTGCACAATTTCTATTTTTACCTGTCTTATTTCAATTTTCTGTTGAACTTTTAATTTCGTTTACCTGCTGTTACCTTCATGTTTTGTTAAATTTTACTACCACAATTGCTGAGATAACTTAACAAAATATTTTTAATTTTTAGGTAATTAGTGGATCCATGTCTTTGAACATGTTTACTTAATTTTCCAAGTTTCTTGCTGTCTTGCATGATGTGTCTACTTCTGAGGAAGGAGCCACCTCTTTCAGGTTGAATGGACTGTTTTAGATAGAGAATGACTTTCACTGGTGGGTACAAGGGCACTGGCTACGATGAGAAAAATGCTAGTGAAGGTTTCTGGAGTACTCAACGGCCAAGCCTGAGTGTCTACAATAATAGCTAGGGCTGCTGGAGTCCTATAGTGAAAATTACTGGGTTCTACTGATCTCTGGTTTTTGCACAGGATAAGCTGTGGCTCAACAGATTGCTCTGGATGCTGAGTCTAGCTTGTGAATGTGCTCGTCATAAGGGGAGTGAGCATGTGTGCTTCACTGCTCAGACCCAGGGTCTAAGTGCAGGCCAGTATGCAGTGAGTGTAACTCCAAGACCGGCCACAGACACAGGACAGTGCAGGTGCATGACTGTAGGAGGCACAGAGCTGAAGCCTAGAACACAGATGTGACAGAGCAGCAGTGGCTCTGGGGTCAAGGTCTGGGCAAACTCAGGGAAATGGTAGTTTTAATGAGTCATGCAGGTGCTGTCCGAGTGACAGCAAAGCTGGGTCAGGAGTGCAGGTCTCCCAAAAGCTGGCTCTGTCTCTGCAGTGCTTGTGCATGCACTATGTCTGGGGAACTAGTGTCTGAAGCATGGAGAAGCTACATGGAGAACTACTGCTCAGTGCTCTCTGAAGAGCAGGCCACCAAGGACAGTGGGGAATATTCTTCCCATATTGAGTATACAGACAGACCTCGGCCTTCTCTGCCATCACCAGATGTCTCAGGGGCGCTGGTCTTCCCTGTGACTGTGTGCATTCTCCAGCTTTTGCTTCATTGTGTGACTGCATTTTATTGGCTGAAATCTTTTATTTTTTTTAATTCATTGAAGTCTTGAACCCCTCCAAGGCTATTTTGCTCTTTCTTTGTGTGTGTGTGTGGGGGTATAATTTGTCATCACCACACAATCTTAATGATCCTAATGTTTTCCTTACACAGTGAGGAAAAATCACTACATGACTAATACAAGACTATCTTGGAAGAATGGAAGATAGTTTACCTTCTATTGTAAAGTTAGAGAAATCTATTTTGTGTTGTGTAGTCTGGAACTTCCTAGGATAAATTAGGATACTGACTCGATCTTGTGATGTAGGCATCCTATTTTTAAGTATTTTCTGCTTAAGTGATTAGAAGAGGAAACCTGTGGGGATCGTATAGGAAGAAAAGAGCCACAAGAAAGGTGTTCAAATCCATGAGACCCAGTGCTTCTGGTAGATCTGGTGCCACTAGAAATGAGCAGGACTCACTGTCTCTCGGCCTTTAGGGAAGTGGCAGATACTCCCTTGGAAATGCAGGAGAACAGTTCACCACCCCTTGATTATTGAGTTCAAAGCAAAACATGGAATTTTATTGATGCTCCACCAAAATAATATATTGGTTATAATCCCTCTCAATTAAGTGATCTAAATTCAGATCCTAAATTAATCCCTTACTGGCAATGAACTGTTAACCAAGCTATTTAAACTCTGTGCTTTACTTAACTACCTTAGAAAATTAAAATAATATAATTTCTTTTTCTTCACAGGAAAAAGTAAGTGAATATAAGTCTAGGATCCTGCTCAGAATAGGTGGTAAGCAATTCTTATGACCAGTGGAATGCAATTATAACAAAAGCATGGCTTTATTTTTCTACTTGTTATATTCCCAGTATTTAGAATAGTGCTTATAACATTGCATCAACGAAAGCATAGTTTTAAGTGAGTGAATGGAACAAATGAATAAATGATTTGAAATATGTATGGCACGTTGTCAACAGAAGTTCCATTTTCCTGAAACAAGAACTATAATTCAAAGTTGGCTCATCCAGGCACTGGCTAGGCACAGAACAAGCGCAACTCTTACATTTGGAGTGTGTAAGTCTCTGTGACTTCCAAAGTATTTGAAGAGGGATTGGAGAAAAAGAGCTACAAGGATAGCCATCATCTTTGCTCTAGCCCCTCAAGGTCAGTGAGCACTCAGGATACAAAAGAACCTGTGCTGTAACATTCTATAACTCGGGAGTTGCCTAAATTTTCTGGTCAAGGAGATTATGGAATCTCAGAGGAAAGGGATAAGTGAAGTATAGTGTGCCTAGGGAGAGTCACCTGGGGAGAAAATGTTCTCTCAGGCTTTCACAGAGAGCAAAGTGGTCAAGCATTGGCTGTGACTCGTCCCGATGGCTGACACTGACAACAGTTCTACAAAGCATTGCATATGGTTCCAAAGTTAATCCTGAGGAGATTTGACCCTGGAAAGTACAAATGATGAAAGTTTTGTGAGACAGGTCTTGCTTTATCTTACACTTGATCGCCCAGCAGAAAAGCTTTATTATAAGGCAAAAAACGCAGAGCTAGATCAGTACAATGTGAAGTAAGAGGCCTAAATCAACAGCCCTCAACATTACCAGTTTCAGCAGTAACCCACTGCAATTATGAAACATTGGACTATGTATACAACTACTTCCTCTTAGTTCAAAGAGAAGGAAACTTTTTCTTCTTCTCCTTTTCTTTCTCTTTCTCCTCCTCCTCCTTCTTCTTCCTCTTCCTCTTCCTCTTCTTCTCTTTTGTTCTTTTTTTCCCCCTTTGGAATGAATATCAATTAGAAAATTTGTCACGTCTGCACCCTGTGCTCTATATAACGTTTGTGAGGACAACAATATGCAGTGTCTCAACTATGGCGAATGTGCTACTAACACGTTTTGAAGCTCTCATATTATTATCTCTTCTGAAAAGTAATAAAAATTAAAATAAAAAAATACAAAGTATTTGAAGAGGGAAAATAATTTTATTTTACAATAAGAAGTTAGCAGCAATTTTAAATGTGGGCTTCATCCTGCATTTGTTTTATTGGAATAATTAGGACTGTAATTTATCTGTTAAGATAGATTTTACTCACCATATCTCTGCTATGCTTTTTTTTTTATCATATTGTATTATGTATACTGACATACTTGCATCAAAAAGTACCAAGACAATCTGATACAGGTTTAGAGAATTCATTATAAGTTTTAAAGAGGAGATTTTACACAACTTGATAGCAGAAGAAAATTATTTTTTTATGGTAGGTCTTCCAGAGAAGATACAATCCAATCTAAATAATAAAAATTTATAGCCTTTAGAAAGCTCTTTGCTTTGCTTCATTCTCTTCTTTCCACAACTTTTCAGGAAGATGTCATTTCACATAGAAAAAACAGGATAACTTTCTTTTCTATGTGACAATATCATAATTTGTAAACATCCTGTTTGTAAAGTATAGTGATCTTTCTTTCTCATCAGAAACCTTGAGAGATAAACAAGAACCAATCTATATTGGATTTAGGGAAGGAAAATTTGTGGGTAGAAAAAAAAATCAACAAAGCCATTGGCTGCGTTACACTGTCAACATATCACCCAAAAGGAAACTCAGGCTTTTATAAATGGTGTAATGGTCTTGAAAAGCCTCTTATGTCAACAAATGAAATGTTAGGCTTTTAGGGTTGAGTCCTAAAAGTGCTTATTCAGGGAAATAGTAATGATTCAAGTTATTCTGGACTAAATTGATGTTTTAAAAAAGGCAGGGGGTGAGGCTTAGATACAAGTATAGAGTAAATTAACTGGAATCACTTGATACTCAGCTGGATGGTGTGTTGATTTAGAACTGTGGGGTTTGTGAGTCATCTATCTTTACTGAATTTTACTTAATTTTTTTAATATTTACCTTCTGTCAGTGAACTCATTTTTAATATAATTTAGGATTTATCTGCATTTTCCAAGGGTTTTCTGTATGTGGTTGTTTCCAGGTTCATTATCTACTGAATTCTCACCCCAGTCCTGGGACATGCACACCACCTTCCCACGAATGTATGAGGAAGAGTATGTTCACAGAGGTCAGGCACCTCCTCTCCAAGGTCACAGACGTTTAATTGGAAGATGTAATGTTTGTCTCACTGTCTCCTAACCCTTTGTGTAATGTTAATTCCTGGTTAAATGTAGCTCAAACACGACTATGTTTCAAAACCTTTGTGATTTTATTTCATTACATTTATACTAATTCAATAAATGTAGCCCCAAATTCATAGTCTTTATTCTATTTAGTAACATTTATCTTACAGCACTATAATTACTATGACATCTTACAGTGAACTTCATTAAAAAATGATGAATTATGTTAATTACTCCCCAAGGCAAAATCTGGGTACTGACCACATTTGGCTTCTCCGAAGGATTTCTCTCTCAGGCAATCACTGGATCTGAGATCATACTATGATAGAGCAGGGTCTGAGGAAGCTACATTCTTTTGGTCCCAATGCATGATTTTTGCTGGACTGGTAAAAATGCAGAAAACTGTAGAATATGGTAGTACAGAGATGAGTTGACTCCTTCCTGGCCATTGTTTAGAGAGTGATCCTGTCTGCTGTATATAGTGTAAGATAGGGATGGGTAGGTGCCTAAGGTCAGGTCACCTTTTGCTGAGCAGGTTTCACTCCTTGGACCTTTGGGAGCCTTCTCTCACCTCTTACCTGTCTCTGATCATCCAGAGAAAAAAAAATCTGTGTGTGTGCAGTTCAGTCCATTTGATATAAATACCAGGCATTAATTTTCCAGAGAGTGCTGTGTTTTTTTCCTAAGGAGTGTAATTCAACATGCTTCTTTAAAAAACACATAATTTATAAGTAGTTAATGTCTTAGACAGATGTTAGGTCAAGGCTGACTTGCTTTCTTTCTGGAAGTTACAGATATGAACACATTCAACAGACATCTAAGCTTTCAGAAGCTAATGCAACACATACTTTTAACTTTCTAGGTACATATTATAGGAACTTTCTACATACTGTCCAATCAATTTGCTTCTTAAGAACAGAAAGGAAAATAAAGAAGAATTGATGCAATTAGCTACCAGGACATGTTACTTTATTTTTGTATTAAATATTACATTCACAAAATGTGACCTGACAGAAAAGAAAAGGTGAGTGAGCTTCAGGGTTGGAGCATCTGGTTTCTGTTTCCATCATTCTTATTTTGGTCTAAGTTATTCTTCTTTAGTGGGTGGTGCCTGAGAATGGATTATCTAGCTGTGGAGCCCAGAAGATTCATCATGAGAAGGCATGGCCATCTTAGGCTTTCCATGATGTTCTGGGTCCATGCAGGCCTCCAGTTGCTCTGCTCTGCTGAGGTGGGTCTGCTACCCAGGCCATGAAGAAAGTGGGCAAAGGAGGCTGTGACAGCAACAGAGGTGAAGCCCCGGTCAAGCAGATAGGAAAGCAAGCAATATGCCCAGTGAGAGAAAATCCTAGGATTTCCACCTTAGAGACTGGACTATAATTAGGAACACAGAATGGGAAACACAAGTTTGTTTCTGAAGAAGCACGCTGCTTTGTCAATCATGCACTGTAGCAGTTAAGTAGATGACCATGAGGGGAAAGATGGAGAGAAGATGGTGACATATATCTGGGTCTCATAGAATTCAATATTGGTTTTGGCTTCTCCTGGAGTCTCAAGTGTCCAGTGAGACAGAATATGTGCTTAATAGAAAACCAAAGTGTATGTTGAAAATGTGGGCTGATTCTGGATTTGATTTATTTCTAAAACCACAAAAATGAAGTATGTTCCTACTGTGAGAACATTTTCCTTCCTAGCAGGCAGGGAGTGAATCTGAAAAGCCTGAAAATCCTGTGTTCAGCTGTGCCTCTGTGATCCCTTCCATCAGATCCCTGGGCCTGGGCTGTCACACATTCTGATGCAGAGTATTGGAAGCCTGTGAGCAGACAACGAGCGAGGAAGGGGGCAGGCAAAGGTTTGTTGCATGTTGTTGTCTGAAGCTAAGAGCACTGCACCGCGGTGACTTTGTGCGTGACTAAGGATGCCTCTGGTCATCATGGCAGTGGCTGAAGCCAGCGTCTTCTGTGCTTTCACCATAGAAATTGAGAAAAATATTTCAGTTAGCTTGAAAAATAACATTTCTACTTGAAAACGTTATGTTTCTTAGATAATTAGAAACAAAAATTAAAATTAAGAATCTCCTTCAAGGAAAGATTCCTGGTCAATATCAAATTTGCCATTTATAATAATAGAAATATTTGACACAATGGTATTCGATGAGTGTAAATGGTCATGATGAAAGCTGTAAGCCGGGCATAGTGGCTCATGCCTGTAATCCTAGCACTTGGGAGGCTGAGGCAGGAGGATTGCTGCGAGTTCGAGACAAGCCTGGGCTACAAAAGTGAGCTCAAGGCTAGCCTCAACTGCATAGCAAAGCAAGACCCCGTCTCAAAAAGACAAAAAAAAAAAAAAAAAAATATTAAGGTACATGGGAATAATTCAAAATAAATATCGTGGTTATAAATGAGTGCATGTGTAAAGTAAAATTAAAGTTGTTGCATTGGGTAACATTTCCATAATATTTTGTATAATTTTGATATTATAAGATGTAGCTGAAATTATTTTTGTTGATGGCATAATATATATTCAGAGTATATTAATATAATGGATTAATGAATTTTTATCTTATGGAATGCCAGACACTTAGATGAACTAAGTTACAAAAGTGGTAACTTAGCTTTGAATTAAAGAATAGGAAATATGTTTGTGGTTACTCGCACCATGAGTCTGTGCAAAAATTAGTTCTTCACTCCTGAAACATCAATTTGCCCCACTTCATCACTCTCCTTTTTTCCACACAAATGAGGGGACACAAAACCCATCCAGTCACCACATTTCATTTGGAATCAGAAGTTTTAAGCACAATTCTCTATCTCAAAGGTGAATCAAATATCAGTCTAAGCAGAGGGAAATAGTCTATTGAAGAAAATGACCTTACATTTCCTTGTGCCTCTGAAAGGTAGCCGGGAGTCTCCCAATTTAGCAATTCAGTTTCATGTCCAAGTTTAAAAGGGTGAAAGTACAATGTGAAATCAGAATTATGTTGACCTTGAATTTATATTATTTTTTAGTTCAATCATTATTAAAATTCAGTTGTGATTAAATAGTTTTTCATCAAGTGAGGTATACTAGCAATGCACAATTGGCAGAAGTACATTTACAGTTTTGGTGAAAAAAAAAAATCACTGAATACTGAGACACTGTGAAAGTAAAAGTGCTTCTGTGTTTTCTCAATTGTGGTTTATAGATACAGAGAAAACTGCATCAACTTTTGGAAATGCCCTGCTGTGTACGCCTAAAGCCCTGTGAGCTGCTGTATTAGATCAAGTGGTAGAGCTTGCTCAGATTTTTGGAGATTTGTCAAGTACCAGTGCATTTTTTGTTGTTGTTTTGTTTTTTTTCTAGATTCACACTTTTTAGAAATTTTTAAAAACCTGTGTCTCGGGAACATTAAACTTGAAACACATTATCATCTTCATTGCCTAAATACTTAGAAATTTAAAGTATGGAGTTATTCATCACTTTTTGTTTGGATTGTATTTGTAAAATTTCTTTGTGTGATGAAGTTCAGAAAACACATGCTCTCTTGAACTTTGAATTATCCTACATATACTCTGAAATATTTTTTTCAAAAGCCTCACTACTCTGTCTTGATTTTTTTTTTCCTGTCATAGATGTCTCAGAAAGTTACTTTTTTCACTGATGGAACAAAATACCAAGTACAGGCAAGTTAAGGAAGAAAAGGCTTATTTACCTCTATAGTTGTCGAGGTTTCATTCTATCATTGACTATCAAGGCAAAGGGCACAGAAGACAAGCATCAGAGAAGAGAGAGAGTTCATGGCAGGCAGGGGTAGCAAGTGAGGGATGACCATGGCTCTTTTTGTTTTCGTTTATTTTATTTTATTTATTTATCATTTTTTAAAACTCGGAGTTGAACTCAGGACTTTGTGCTTACCAGGTAGGCACTTCCGCTGCTGAGCTATATCTCCAGCATATCTCTTATATTTTAGTTACCCTACCTAGGGCAGGTAACATTCATACCCTTAATCCTAGCCCTCTTGGGTCAGTACTAGTGTCATGCACTCAGGATCCAGCCACCTCTTAAAATCCCCACCCATGTGGTCACATGAGTCTTTGGGGAGGCATCTGGGTATAAACCATAACAAAAGGCATCTCAAGGTTTTAAGCATCCACTTGGTTCATTTTTCTTAGTCCTAATCCTTCCCATTTGAAGTGTGTAATTTAGACACAGAGCCAACATTCTAATTTTCAGAACAAAGTGATGAAAATTTTGTTAAAAGTAGATTATGTGAAATATGTAGTCAACATGAGGACAGGGTGAAATGTATGACATTAAGAAAGGGGATTTCCCATCGTTTTTCTTTCCACGGTCTCCAGCCCCATTCCTTGCTTTGCACATACTTCTCAGGGTTAAGGCCACAATTTAAGGCCATTTAAGAGCATATACTATAAGAAACAGATATATACACTACGTGGACTCTTCTGTGCTTGACTGATGACTTATATTAGCGTCATAAACCACCTGCCCTGGAATCTCAGTGAATTTCTGAACTACACCCCCATGTGCTATGAATGGATTGGGAAGCTGTCATATTTTAGTTATGCAATGACCACTGCAAGGAGGCATCAGGAATATAAGGGGTGGAGGATCTCTGGTCTACTCTCCCTCTGAGGTGACACATGTCACTTTCACTCATCTACTGCTAGGAACTGGTTATGTTCCTAGGATCTCAAGGCTTCCCACATAGCAGCTGAAAGTTTAAGGCCACCAGCGACTAAAACGTTGAGCCAAGATAAACCTTCCATCTTCACAATGACAAGCATCTCGGCTGCTTATTATAGGAACTGAAAGCCAAATGATGCAACTGCTTTCTTTTCTATGCATCTCAGCCGTCAGAAACCTGATTTATTTATTTTTTTATTTTTTATTTATTTTTTTTTTTGCCTTTTTGAGACAGGGTTTCACTATGCAGTTCAGGCTGGCCTTGAGCTCAGTTTTGTAGCCCAGGCTGGTCTCGAACTCGCACGGATCCTCCTGCCTCAGCCTCCCGAGTGCTGGGATTACAGGCATGAGCCACCACGCCCGGCTAGAAACCTGATTTAAATTAACCAGTAAAGGCATTCTTGAGATAAATTTAAAATACACTTAGGGCCAACCAAATAACTCAGTGGATTAAAGTATCTGCAAGCAGGCACAGGGGCCAGGGGTTTGATCCCTGGGCCTGCTGTGCTGGCCCCACCCCCTGGGGTGCACTGAGATGGAAATTGAGACTGGGCATGGTGGTGCATGCCTATAATGCCAGTCCTTGGGAGGCTGTAAACAGGCAGATGACTATGAGTCTGATCTATTAGTGAGAAGCAGAACACCCTGTGGGCCTTTCCCGAAAATACTAAATAAATAAATAAATAAATAAATTTATGACCTGGAATTAAAACTAGGAATATCTCAGTTAAAAGCTCATAAACATCAGAACTGCCAGGGCTTGCAAGCACAAGGAATGGGATTCGATCCCTAGTTTTACCTGCAGTGTTGGTGTTGTAGCATGCAAAACGAAACCAACACCCCCTCAAACATCGCAGCTTCCAACCTGAGACAAAACATGACTCCTTGCACTATGATGTCTTCTTACTTTATGCAGAAGTCAGCAGGAATAAGCACGTAAATGAAAGAAACTTTTTCACCCATGTGACTCCAACTATATTCCATCACCAGTACAGAAGCAGTTCTCAAACTTGAGTACAGTATTTCTATTGTCACAGGTACCCCAAACCGAGAAAGTTAACAAAACCTGAACTAATTTATAATTTCATAGTTTCTGAGCATGAGAGCTTTGTGCACAGTGGAGCTCTGCTAGTTCTTCTGCTTGGCATCTACAGGCTGAAATTAGGGATTCATTAGGGGTTTTTTCTTTTTTCAAGGCTCCTGGAAAGAACGCACACGTAAGCTCATTCACATTGTTGGAAGCAATTGATTCGATATTGTTTCACGATTGATACTTATTTCTTTACCGACTTTAACCTGTGGGCCACCCTTACTATTACAGATCTCTTTCTTGTTGCTTACAGTTGCTGCTTCTTAGGACCAATGGCAGAATTTGAAAAACTCTACTCACTGGATTTTCTCTGCCTTCCCTTTTTCTGTTTGCCTCCTGTTTTTATGTTTTCTTTTGCATGCTTCTGACCCCAGAGAAATTTCTCTACAGTTAAGGGACATCATTAAAGTGGACCCATTTCAATAATCCGGGTCTATACTACTAATTACATAGGTTAACCCCATTTTTCACTTCACGTAGCATATCTACAGGTTTCCTGTGCTTTACGTGTAAATAACAGTCTGTAAGGAAGATTGGTCAGCAATAGCCCACAGATGCCTTGTGAGACTAAGTTCTGTTGGGACAACACCAGGGTTCCTAATCTCATGGGTCTGCAGATGCGGTCCAAGCATTTGAATCTGAACACACTTCCAAATATTACTGCTGCTACTACTGGGAATATTTTGAGGGGGGGAAAAAAAAACACTGATGCATGCAGAATTTTCCAAACTATGTAAAAAATTATTAGTATGGCAACTGGTGTAGATGATTTTATATTTCATAATATAAGTTGAGAAACACTGCTTTGTTTTTCTTGTGTTGATCTTCTGACCTTGAGAATGAGTTTCCAAATTAAATATTTGTGTGTCATCTAACAGCTACTTTCTATTTGGTTTTGCTATCTGCATGTAAGAAAAAGCTGAATGAGTTTTAAACAGAGCTGGTTCAAATTCCTATTATGGGTCATGAAATTCTAATAGAGTGAGTTGAATTTTAGAAATTTCTGATCACAATGAAATAAAAAGTCAGTCTCTGTCCGTGGTCCTCTATTGTTCTTTGAGACACATTTGGCTCTGCGACCACATAGAGGGCAGCACTTTTAAAGCAAGGAAGCAGGGATCCACAAGGGTTCCACAATAGCTCCACAGGAGGCGGCGTCATGACCATGCTGATGATCCATACAATAAAATTCTGTGGCTCATTGTGTCAGGGAGCTAGAGTGAGTGGATTATTCACATGTCTATAGCCTTTGAATAATATATATATATATATATATATATATATTATGTATATATATATTCTTTTTTCTTTAATGTTTAAATTAAGGATGAACAGAAATGCATCAACAAAATAGTATATGTTTATAAATCAATTTGCTCTACAAATAAGTAAATTTATTATCTAAAAATTGCTAGTGTGCTTAAGAGCTAAAAAATGGAAGGTTTTATTTTGGAGATGATAAGTGTGGGCTTAGCGTTCTGTGGACATTCTCAGGTTCCTGAGTTAATGTCATGAAGAGCAGCCCATGGCATGTTTTTAATAATATCTCCTGAAGTTACTGTCAAAAAAAGACATCACAAGTACTAGGTTAGGTGGGCTAAATCTCCTGATATTCTGCACTATTCACCAAAGTTTATTGTGAACAGTATGAATATTCATGGCTATCCTCACTTAAGATTATATGGCTTTGAAGAATTTGCCAAGTACATTCACACACAGGACCCTGTAATACAGCAATCTTGTGAGAAAGCAAGCAATTCCATGTCCACAGCAAATTGCTCTTCGACCAAATGGCAAATATGCCTGATGTAATCGCTGTGCAGCCAACCACTCCTTTTTAATGCAGGAATGCTCCAAACAGTTGTGGCACCCTACATCTCCCATTTCTACCAATATCTGGCATTGTCACATCCTGAGATAGGCTCAGATGTTTTACCTCTTGGTTATGGGGCCCTTACTGATGAAGCTCCACTCCTGTGGTTGCTCTTTCTAACACTGTCCTTGCTGCCTGCAAAAGAGGCCATGAGCTCTGGCACCAAGTCCTTACTGCTGAGAGCGTTAGTTAATGCAACTGACAACAACCCCAACCACTGTACATATGGAAGAATGCAGTGGTGTGGCACAAGGACCATGGTCTGGTCCAGAGAAAGCCATGAAAAGGAAATTCTAACTCTGGGACTGCACCACAACTGAGACTCAGAGTCAGGGCCATGAAAGGTATGATGCTGGGAGTGTGTGCTTGTTCTTCGTGGGCCAGGATGCAGACAAGAAGGAGAGTGCATTCAATAGGAGCATAAGCATCTTGCAACTGTCTTATGATTTGGCAATTTCATAATGTTCAAGAAGTAAGGAGCTCTATTTGTAGACTGCATTTGTAATGTGCCTGCTAGTTACTTTCCAGATAAATTTTAAATATCCACATATAGTCCAGTGTAGCACTTACATAACTCTTCTTTAGCAATGTAAAATGAAATATAAACATGTGTACATATACTTACAATTTCCGTCACATCATAATTTTTCTAATATAGCTAATATTTCAAGTATGGTGCCTAAATGATATATCTATCATTTTACTAAATTTTACCCTTGTAAGGTGATTTTTCTGGCATTGCCAATATTTATTTAGCGTTATGTGAGGGATCAAATTGTCTTCAGTTATTTCACTTAGGATGTCAGCATTTCAACGCTAAAGCTTTTTAGGATTTATTTTTTTAAAAAATAACATGATCACTATAGATTTATAGTAAATACTGAAATCAAGAGAAGTACCGTCTCCAACTCTGCTCCTTTTCAAGGTTATTTTGCCTATTTGGCTACATTTTGCTATAACTTTTTGGAAAAATCTTTCTAAAACATGATACTACTGTGATAATGAGTGACACCATAGCGAATCTATAGGTCACCCAGAGAAGGATGCACAGGTTCTCAGCGTGGAGTCCTCCAACCAGCGGAATATGGTAACTCATGCATTTATGTAGTTATTTCTCTCAGCAGCATTCTGTGGTTCTTGGTATGTATGAGCGCTGTTATGGTTTATGTCTAGTTGTCCCCACCAAAGCCTCATGGAGTCGTTGGGCGGGGACTTCCAGAGTTGAGACTTGATCCATGATCCCTGGGATTATGGGTTTTAGTACTGATGGGATTATGGGTTGAAGTACTTCTGGGATTATGGGTGTAGCCTAAGGCGGGAGCTAAGGCAGAGAGTCTGAATGTAATATAAAGAGAGACAGAGAGACAGACTCGAGCTGTTGCTCTCTGCTGCCCTGTTTGGTTGGCTACTTCTGCCACCATTTTGCTGCTGTTCTGCCGCCATGAACTGGATGCTTTCCACCCTGCTCCACACAGCCTTGGGCCAGCCGAATATGGACTGAAACCTCTACGAACTGTGAGCTAAATAAACCTTTCCTTCCTTCATTTTGAGTGTTGGGCATTTGTCCCAGCAATGAGTGAAAAGTAACTAAGACAAGTGCTTAGATATATGAGTAGATATCTAAGTATTACATTTTTTAGTTTTGTTAAAGCTTAATTAAATAGAATAAAATATTAAGCTTTTCCCCCCCAACTGGCTGCTGCACCAATTACATACATATGAAATAGTTTTGTACGCTAGCCCTGCCAATTTTTCTTACTAATTTTATGTAAAGTTTTTAAGATACTTTCTAGTAAACAGTTTGCCAATAATTTCCCTTTCCCCTTTCTTGCCTAATGAACTGGCTACTATCTTGAATGTAATGTTGAATGCAAGCACTGCAAGTGTAGCTGGGCATAGCTGCATATCCCTGTGATCCCAGCTGCTCGGGAGACTGAGGCTGGAGGATCATAAGTTCAAGGCCAAGCTGGGTAGCACAGTGACTACAGCTGTCCTGTAGTAATATTTTTTTTTAAAAAGAAAGAGATAGAGATATAGTTCAGTGGTAGAGCACTTGTACAAGACCAAGTGTTCTACCTCTAATGCCACCAAAAAAAAAAAAAAGAAAAAAAAAAAAGAAAAAGACAACAGTACAAGCAAACATCCCTGCCTTACTGCTAAATGTAAGGAGATTGAATTTAAAAACAAATGTTATCATTGCAGTGAAATGAAGAGGAAGAGGAGAGGACACGAAAAACCTTCTTGCTCATTTTCAGATGGAGCAGTCTGGGGAGGAAACATCTAAATCCTGATCAGGAGGAAGCGCAACAGTGAGCTGTGAGAATAGCTGACAGCAAAGAGTCCCAGAAAAAGGAAGAAGCAAGGTTGGAAATGGATGCACAAGACTACGTGCATGTTAAGAAACACGCAAAGAGCCAAGGCAGCTAGAAGGGACAAGGAGCACGAGAATATTAAATGATAACATCAGAAAGTTACATGCATGTGTTGGCTTGGAGGGCATGGAGAAAAGTCTTTTCACCCTCAGCTGTTTGGGAAGTCAAAACAGTATTTGAACAGAACAGTTTGGGCTTTTAATTAATTCCACTGCCTGTTGTACTGAAAATTCTGTGGAGAGATACACACAATATGGGTGACAGCTGGATTCACAAGAAGAAAGAGATTTAGAAACACTTTTCTAGTAATTCAAGCAAAATTGATGGGGATGTTGGTAGGGTCTGATCAGTTCTGGGGTGAGAGCTGGCTTCCTGGGGCTTCCCTGTGTCCTACCCAGGGGCTGGTCTCTGCTTATCTTGTCTAACATAGCAAGAAGCCACCATATATTAACATGTTAGCCTAAATTCATTATGGCAAACCTCAGAACGGAATGCAGGGCATTATTTTTTTCCCCTTTTTTATTGTTTAAATTTAACACGAG
>PVJA010006245.1:0-45000 GCA_004027025.1 Myocastor coypus
AAAAAAAAAAAAAAAAAAAAAAAAAAAAAAACCTCTTGAGAATGAAAGTAACGCTGGCCTTGTAGACAGCGGTTATATGTTTACACAAGATGAAAATGTGGATTCATGGGGCCTGGGAGATAGCTCAGTAGAATAAGCGCTTGCCTGGCAAGCACAGGGTCCTGAGTTCAATCACCAATACTGAAATAAAAATAAAAATAAAAAAAATAGAAAATGTGGGCTCTGGAGACAAACTGGCTTGAATTTGGCTGTGTTACCTCATGTGTTTGTAAATAAGTCACATAAATCCTCTCAGCCTCAATTCCTTGTGTATTTTATTAATAGATATTGCATTGAACAACTTAAGTTAGCAAATAATCATGAGTAATGAGAGAATACATCTTGAGCACTTAGAACTTGATTGGCCTATGGTAAATAAAAAATATTGATTATTATTTATATTCTTAGCTTTTGTAACAAATGGAGCCAACTTTAATGGAAATTGGCATTTTCTATTTTCTGTTTCATTTTCTTGTTTTTAAGTCTAGAGAGGTTGCCTGTAACTTGAGATGAAATTACTATCAGTGCTGTGAAAAAGATCATTCTTGCTGCTCCATTACATTTTACAAAGATAACATTTAGGAAAGTCTCATTTTTAATAAAAGTGATAGAAAGAAAAACAAAATCTTTTTAACAAACAACTTCAACTCATAAAGTAGAACATACAGTGTGAAATTTTATCCAATCATCCTTTGTCCCATATTATACTTTTATATGCCTGCCTTATTTATTTGCTTTTGTTTCAAAGTATATTGAAAACTGGTAATTTCCAAGTTGGAGGCAGACTGCTGCTTTAAATGTGGATATTTAAAAACCAAAAGTAATTTCTTCTGTTTGAAGTAGAAGTTAGAGGTACTGGAATAGATAAGAGTCAGTTAGAGATATTCTTTATTTTTGTAAAATTATTTTTTAAAGAGGAAAAAAATGGCAAGAACAAAAACAAAACAACGTAAAACAATAAAAATGATACAGAATTTCGAAACAAAGATAGGAAATCAACAATGATTGTTATATATTGTTATCACCAAAATTTTGCTCAGATTGCCAAACACAGTCATGTAAACTTAATTAAACAAACATTAACTCTTCCTTTCAATAAACCTTGTTTTTCTTATCCTTTTTATTTTTTTTAATTGGGATATTGTTTCTTCATGAATTCAGTGTGAATTTTAATATTAATAGAATCATAAGATATTCTCTTGGACTTTGTTTCTGCATTTTTTAAGCATTAAAGAGGTAAATTGTCCAATAGTGAGGGGTGCTTAAAATAGAATTCATGAGAAGAAAATTCCCAAACAGAAAGGGAATCCCATATATATATGAGATATACACATTATATATATGTATATAAGTAATACATATACATATAACATATACATATATATTATGTATATAGAATTATGTTATCTATTCTAGTTGCTGGAATACTTAAGGTATAATTTCAAGCTCAGTGAAATAAGCTGTTGTGACTTTATTGAAGCATCTATCTTAAAAAGACAGTGCCAAAGAAGTGATAGATAGTTATCACAGCAATTTTTATAATGAGAAAAAATTATGAAGAGTCTAACTTATGTCATCAGGGAGCTTTTAAGTAAAATATGTTCCAGCCGTACAATGCAATATTACGCAGACACAATATTGATGTTATAATTTTAGAACTATCAGGCAAAGATATTGGAGCAACAAAGAACTTAAGCAAAGCCCAAAAAGGATAAATTCAAATGCCCAGGAATATAATGGCATGTGAAAATGCTCACAATACAGTCTTAAATGAAGAGCATGTACTAATATAAAGTAGTATGTAGAATGAAATTAACAATGTTCTAAATAGTTATAGTATCTATACATAGAAAAATTATGAAAGAATGAAATGATATTAGCTGGGTGTGGTGGCACATACCTATAATCCTAGTACTTGGGAGGCTGAGGCAGAAGGATTGATGCCAGTTTAAGATTGCCCTGTATTACAAATATTAAAAGTGAGCTCAAAAATAGCATGAACTGTACAAAGAGACCCTCTCTGAAAAAGACTTAAAAAAAAAAAAAAGATGCTACAGCTCTATAATTTTTTAAATAAAATTTCATGACTTAGAGGAGCAAAAAATGAATTCCAAAACGAATGTGGTAGTGTGATCATATTTTTTGTAAAAAAATGAACATAAAGGCTGGGGACATAGCTTGGTAGTCTAAGTGCCGGCTAGCAAGCTCAAGGACTCAGGGTCTGTCCCCTCTCCAGTACCTCATGCCCTGCCTGGGTACCATGTTGGCCACTAAAACCAGGAGTCGTGGCCCACACCTGTAATCCACTCCTGGGGAGGCTGAAACAGGAGGATCACTCTGAGTCCAAGGTGCATAGCAGGACCCTGTACCAAATAAATATATACATAAAAGATGCAAAAAATAGACATAGAAAGAAGTGATGAATCAGATATCCTAAAATGTTGATGAACCAGGCACAGTGATACACATCTGTAATCCCAGAAGGGTAACAAAGGAAGATGAGTGTGAGTTCAAGGCCAGATTGGGCTACATAATGAGATCATGTCCCAAAACAACAGTAATAATAATAATAATGATTATTCATCCTAGGTTAAACTAATATATAGGAGCCGGTGAGATAGCTCAGTGGTGTAAAGCGCCTGCTTAGGCAAGCTTAGGCAACAGCAGGGACCATGGTTCAATTTCAGCAGCACGTGCTGTGTCAGCCCCACCCGCAGGGCAGGCTGAAAAAAACAACAAACCTAGTACATATTAATTTTCCTTTTGTGCATTTCTATGTAAAATATTTTTGCAGCAACCGTTAACTTTATTAGAGTAAACATTGAAGTCATCCTAAGTATTTAGTGAAATTGCTAAGTACAAAATATAAAAATGTATATATATATCTTAATGATTTACAAGTATACCAATTATCTTCTAATGTATATATAAATGAAATGTATACAGGAGTATATTGGGAACATCTGGACTGAAATAAAGGAAAATACTATATCTTTAACATATATATGTATATGTATATATATTGTATACACAAACACAAAGGAAGGCATTATTTAAAATATAAGCATTTACATGTAGATGAAATTGCATTTTTTCATATCTAGTTTTACATACAAGTAAGTACATCAGTAGATCAGTAAAATATTGCCATAAATCATGGTTCATACAGATTTGAATGAAAAGGTTGGCCAAAACAAATACCCTTGCCTTTTATGAATAATGCTTTCCCTTTCCTTCTGTCTTGAAACAAAAATGTAGAGCTCTGTGGCCTTTCATATTTGATTTGTACATTTGTACCTAAGATTTTTGGAAAAGCAGTGCTTGGTAAAAATTAACTACTTAATTTAGATGCCATAATTATTAAAGAAATTGCCTTTGGATCACTGCAAAGATCTGCAGATGATCCCCAAATATATTTTCTTAGCATTGTTTCTGTCACCTTTCAGAATACTCAATAAGCCTTTCTGGTATTTCACTAATAGCCACATCCTCTTCCCTAAAGTAGGGATGAATCCAAAAGTGTTCAAGACTTCAGAGAAGTGCAAAATCATAATGGCACTTAAAAATAAATTTAGGTGACAAATTGTGGTTTATGGAAACTTATATTATTCAAGCCACTTCTGTCTTTTTGTTTTATTTTTATCATCAGTGCATAAAATGATTATTCCTTTTCTGTAAGATTCTACTAACTTTGTCTTATTCCTTATAGTGCCGTAATTAAATATAATTACTTTTGACTACAGACCTAAAATATATTACCAGATAAGCCACCTATTCATTGTATTACATTATTTGAGTTACCTATTTAATCCATACATCAATTTCTTCTTCTCTTCTAAATCTTAGAGTAATGAATATAGCACACTGTAACACCCAACTGTTTTCCAGTTGCTGTTATCTATAAGAACTTAACTGAGATATTGTCATTAACTTATACCTTTCTATATAATCTGCGTATTTATTCTGAACCAGTTTTGTTTCTGTTAAATTTACATTTTAGCTGTTCTAAGCAGTGCAGAAACTACTGCTTTGTAGTTTTCTCATGATTGTAAGGGAAATAAATTATTTAGCATAAATTATTCTGTTGATGAATTTATTAATGTGTCTTAAGTTTTCATCTTATTCAAATGAGAAGTCTTTAGTATGTAATTGTTTATATTAGTTCCACTCAAAATGTGGATCAGTGCTTATCTATATATATGAGGTATATATATATGTATATACATATATATATTCTTAGTTACTTTTCTGTCATTCTTGAGACAAAATACCTGACACCCAAAGTTAAAGGAAGAAAGGTTTATATAGGTCAGTTTGTGGAAGTTTCAGCCCATAGTTGGCTGATTCCAATGCAGAGTGTCTTGGCAGAGGGACATCACAGAGGACAATAGTACATGACACCCAGAAGAAAGCAAAAGCAACAAGGGAGAAAAACAAGACTCTGTCCCTTATACTGTATGCATGCTACCCACCCACTGGCAAGTGTAGCTCTCACAGCCTTAATCCCAGCATCACATTCTAGATTCAGAGTATGATGAAAAAACCATGTGACCTCATTATATATTTGAAGATCAAGAATCTGGGCACAAAAAAAAAAAAAAAAAAAAAAAAAAAAAAAAAAAAAAAAAAAAAAAAAAAAAAAAAAAAAAAAAAAAAAAAAAAAAAAAAAAAAAAAAAAAAAAAAAAAAAAATCAAGACTCAGACCTAAATCCCTTTACTCAGGAAGTTACAGTCAAACTATTAAAGTCTTAAGCAAAGACTTGTCTGAGGGAGGAGCTACTTTCAAAACTTTCATATGACGGCTTCCCAGGCCTGTCACATGGGCAGCTGACATCCCCAGTGTGAGTGAATCAAGTGAGAGTCAGAGCCTAGAACGTGCAAATCACACTGTGTAGCCCATGGTCAATGTAACAGCTCATCATTTTTGCTTCTGCTCATGAGAAATGAGCCACTTAATCACATATTGTAGTAGTATATTTTTCTTCCTTTCCTAGCATCTGTAAAATATTATCTAATATTATTTTAGTAGTATTAGGAAATGTGTATTTCATTTAAAAACTAATTTTATTTCATAGTGTACTTTGCAAGGTGGAAATAAATGCTTCACGTACTGAAAGTTACTATTAACATTTGTCCAATTTCATGATCCATGCACATATTTAATAACTCAAAATAGACGTTCATGACCAAGCATGTTGGGACATTCCTGTAATCCCGGCACTCGGGAAGTGGAGGCAGGAGAATCACTGAGTTCAAGGCCAGCTCAAGCTATGTAGTGAGTTCAAGGCTAGAACTACACAGCCAGGATCTTTACAGCAAGACTCTGTTTCAAAAAGAAATGGTGGGGGGGATCTTACATAACTTATTGACATTGGACAAGAAGTATACACTTAGTAGGATATGCAAGTGTGCTAATCCTGTTATGGTTTAAAATCTGATCAGTTTCAGTTCTAACCTTTTGGGTGGTGCTCAAGACTGAAGGTAAGCACTGTACTCCTGAGATATACTCCAGCCTTGAGAGCTTTTTAATGAAGATAAATAAGTTTTCTTAGCCTGTTAAAAACTTAGAATCACACAGAACCAACCATATTCTTCATTCTTTATTGTTTTTAAGGCTTCAATCTGAATACATATAAATTCAAAAATTAAAACCTAACATTGATAATATATAAATGTTGAGTTGATCACATGTGCTCAGTATAACTGATTTAAAAATCACTATCTATAACATATACAGAAACCCTTCATATTAATAGGACCTGACAAATGATGTTAAGTGGGGAGGGACACAAACCAGAGGGTATGGGGAAAAGAAAGAAGGCAAAAGTTTTAAAAATGAGACAAGAAAAAGAGTTTTATAAGTGGGAAGGGGAGGAAGAGTCAAAGAAAGGGTAGGGTAATCGAGGAGAAAAAAGTTATATCAGGTTCAGGTACAAATTCTCTATGATAAGTGCAATCATCATGTATATTCAAAATGTACCAATAAAATCTGATTGAAAAGAGAAAAAAAAAAACCCTCTAGTAAATAATTAAATAAATTTAAATCTATGTCTATCTGGTTTCTTTGCATATCAAAATGTCCCAGTATTGGCCAGTTCTCCAGACATTAATGTGACAAAATAATGGAGACAGAAAATTTATAAGGAGGAAAGATAATTTTGGCTCATCATTTCAAGGGTTCCACTCTGTGGCCACTTGATTCCATGGCTTTGGCCCTGCGTGAGTTGAAACATAGCATGTAATGTGTGGTAAAATAAGGTTGCCCACCTCTTGGCAGCTGGGAAGCACAAGAGGGCAGGACAAGGCCAGGGTCTCCATTCCGCACTGAAAGGCATGTTCCAGTGACTTCATTTTTCTCCTACTAGACTATAGCTTTTAAAAGTGCGCCTTGCCGGGCGTGGTGGCTCATGCCTGTAATCCCAGCACTTGGGAGGCTGAGGCAGGAGGATCGTTGTGAGTTCGAGACCAGCCTGGGCTACAAAAGTGAGCTCAAAGCCAGCCTGAACTGCATAGTGAGACCCTGTCTCAAAAAAAAAAAAAAAAAAGTGCGCCTCCCCCATGCTTCAGGCTAAAACTAAAGTTTCACCTGCATCTTGGTCCCATTATAAAAAAAACTTGTGAGAATGTTATTTCAGTGCATGTCTTTGTTTATGTGTGTATGAATTAACTCAAGAGGAACATAGAAAAATAAGACCTTGTGACTGATTTGTATTTTCTTAAAGTTTTAAAATAATGTTTATAATAAATGCAAATAATAAGGAACTAAGTCTCTATTAGACTTAATGTTCTTAATTCAGTACATTTAAAATTAGTAAAGAGAACAGCCTAAACCTTTGTGCTGAGTATTTAATCTATTAAAATATTAAATATTTGAGCATCTGAAAATTTTAAAATAATATTCATTAATATATATTAAGGTTTTCTGAATAAACTGTAGAGTTGTGTTATTTATATTAGAAATAGGAAACAAGTGTCAAGTAGGAACTTTTGTTTATTTTTTTCTGTTCATACTTCTTATTTTCTCACTCTTCCTTCTTCCCGTACAGTCTCTTTCTCTCTTATTTTAAAATGTATTTTGTATAGGGTTTTGCTACACTGATCAGACTTGTGATTGTCCAGTTTTCAGCCTCCCAAGAGCTGGGATTACAGGTGTGTGCCACTGTGCCCAGTTTCAATCAACATTTCAGTGTGCCTAGGGGCGGGGCTGGCACAGCCCGCATAGCCGGCCGGGTCTCTCTTATTAACATAACATATTTTTCATTATTATTTTTTCTTTTTTGGTAGATTGACTGCAGGTGACTTTGGTCCATGTGCTGCACACTTGCAATACTATTTCTGTAGTTCTTTGGACCTTGTATACAGGAAGAACCCTACCTCACTACAACTAAGAATTCCTTCAGAGATTCTAAGTTTCCATACTTACTGCTACCAAAACCAGTGGCTTGCCTTGTATTTTTAAGTGGTTACCTGAATAGTCAGTGGTAGAATGAAACTGAAGAATTTGAGTGTTTCAGAGAAAACACACTTTTCAAACCAATATGCTAAACCACAAGGACCCTGGGTTCTTTCCTCTGAGTTATGCTGATGAGAAAGACTGTATTTTATATCAGGCTACAGAAGTGTTGACCATTTTCCTTTTAAAAAGATTTTTAATAAAGTCAGTTGTATCTATTTATAAGGCTTGAGGCTTTATATATGATACTACCTGTTAGTACAGATACTGATTTGAAAATATGAATTTAATCTCTATGATCTTTGAATTTTCACTCTTCCTTGGGATGATTACTCTGTTCTCTTTTACAGTCTCTTGTCTTAAAGAGACAAGAAAGCAAGACTAGTGACTTTTCACTGTTGGAAGCTTGGCTTAACTTTAATAATAGTGTTGCATGAGAACTTCTTATGTGCCAGATGCCATGCTAAGAACTTGCTGCCCTCAAAGCTATTTAACATAAATCTCACTTCCCATAAAAGCAGGGAAAAAATACCATAGTTGGCAGTAGCATGGTGAACCTCTCTACTAGGAGCTCCCTTTCAAACTTTATGCATTTCATGATAAAGAGTCACTGGAATATTAAGAAGAAAAACAAAAATAACCAGGATTCATGAAAAATTTTACAAAATTTGAAGATTACAGAAATACCCACAAAATAATAATATCAAGAAGAATTCAATGATCAAGTACTCTAAAGTCTATCATGTCACTTATGACTATTAATACTGTCTCTTTTTTTTTTTGAGACAATGTCTTGCTGTGTAATTCAGGCTGGTCTTGAACTCACTGTATCACCCAGGCTAGCATGGATGAGTGTGTGCCACCATAGCAGCTCTCATACTGCAGTTTATTGCTGCATTAATCAAGTTACTCTAATAATGCCCATGGTAATAAGCTTATGAAGAGGAAAGGTTTATTTTGATTCACAGTTTGGAGTTGCCATGATCAGTTAATGACTTTGCTTTGTGCCTGTGGAGAGGTCGAACACCATGGCAGGACCATATAACTGATCAAAACTGCTCATCTCATCAAAGGCTAGGAAGAAAGAGAGAGGAAAGGGAAGGAAACAGTCACAGAATTGGGGGCCTTCCTTGATGGTTAATAACTTCTCATTAAGCCATTTCTCTAAAATCTTCCTCCAACCTTCTGGTATCATGACCCTAAGCATGATGTCTTGGGAAGACATGCCATTATCCAAACTACACCTACTGTTTTGATTCAATATTTTCATTAACTTAAAAAATGAAAAGTAATCAGGCTTCAATTTAAGTAAGGAGAGCAGAAAATGTTTCATTAAGATGACATTTAGCAAAGAGTTTAAGGAATTACAGGATTTAGTCAAGATGATATCTGACTGAAGCACCCTTGAGGAGATGCAAACAGCCAATGTCAAAAGACTTCAAAGACAGTGCGCCTGGCATAGTGGAGGATGACAGAAAGCCCAGTGTGGCTATGAAATGGCGAATGAAAAGGAAGCTGTTAGATAAGGCTTAGGGAAGAAAAAAGATCCAGACTCCTTGGAACCTTGAAGATCATTTTAAGGACTTTGGGGTTGGCCATGCTGGAGTGAGATGAGGTAGCAGTTAAATGGCCTAATTTGTAATTTAAAAGACCCAGTTGAGCTCTTACTATTGATATGGTGGCACAAGAGCAGAAGCAGACAAACTTAACTTATTTTTGCAGGTGAGAGATAGTGGTAATTCAGCCTAGTGTGAAAACAGTGAAGGCAGTGGGAAGTGGTTAAATTCAGGATGTGTTTTGAAAAAGCCCACAGGATTTCCTGGCAGTTTGATATACACATCTGAGAAAAAAGGTCAAGAAGATTCAAAGCTGGGATATAAAAATCAACATTAAAAAATAGATTTTTCTATTTATCAATAATGAACTAGCTGAGAAAGAAATCAGGAAAACAATTATATTCAAAATACCTTTAAAATAAATGCCAGGGATCAGTCTAACCAAAGAAGAGAAAGACCTCTATAATGAAAGTTACAGTACACTGAAGAAACTGAGTGAGATGCCAAGATATGGAAAGACTTCCATGTTCATGAGTTGGCAGAAATAATATTGTTAAAATGGCCTCACCAAAAGCAATCTATAGATTTAATGCAATCCCCATCAAAATTCCAATAGCATCCTTCACAGAGTTAGAATAAAAAATTATAAAATGCCTATGAAAACATGAAAGACCAGGGCCAGCCACATAGCTCAGCCAATTAAAGCACCTGGTTAGGCAGAGGCAGGGACCAGGGATCAACCTGGCTTGTTGTGCCAGCTCCATCCCCAGGGCATGCTGAGACTGAGACTTGAGACTGGGCTTGGTGGTGCACACCTGTAATCTCAGTGCTTGGGAGGCTGAAAACAGGAAGATCACTGTGAGTTTGATCTGTGTAGTGAGACCCTGTAGACCCTGTACTAAATACATATAAACAACAACAACAAAAACCATGAAAGACCCAGAGCAGACAAAGCAAAAGAGCAAGACTGAAAGTATCCTATCCAATTTCAAATTATACTACAAAGCCAGATTAAGAAGCACAATGTAGTACTAGAAAAAAAAAAAAAAAAAAAAAGGAATAGAATAAACCACAAGCAAACCCTTTCAACTAGAACCATCAGATTCTTTTTGTTTATTTTCTTTTTTGAGACAGGATATCACCATGTCATTTAGGCTGGTCTTTAACTCAATATATAGCCCAGGATGGCATTGGAACTCCTGGTCATTCTCCTTCCTCACCCTCCTAAGTGCTGCAATTACAGTCATGTGTCACCACACCTAACATACAACTATTTGATTCCGAAGGAAGGAGCCATAAACATACATTAGAGAAAGGACACTGTTTAACAAAAAATGATGCTAAGAACTGGACATCTACTTTAGAAGATTGAAAATAGATTCCTGTCTCTCACCCTGTATACAAATCAATCCAAAATGCATCAAAGACATAGAGAAATTGGAATTACTAGAAGAAAACATAAGGTAGCCATAAGTACAGGCACAGGCTTCCTGAACTCCATTAGTATGGGAAACAATAGCAAGAATCAAAAATTGCTGTTATATCAAACTAAAAAGTTTCTGCACAGCAAGGGAAAATAACAAGTAGGTGAAGAGACAGTGTACAGAGTAGAAGAAAATCCTTGCCAGCTGCTTTTCTAATAATATTAATAGAGTTTCTGAATAATCTCTTAATTAATAATACAAAGAACTAAAAAATGTTTACTCAGCCTAATCAATGACTAAACAGATAAAAAGACACTCCTCAAAAGAAGTATAAGTGACCAATAAATATGTGAAAAAATGTTCAACATCTTTAACCTTTAGGAAAATGTAAATTAAAACAATATTGGAAAAGAGAACAAACGGGTGTTGAAAATCCATTTCATCCCTGTCAGAATGATTATTAGCACAAATACAAAATAGGTAAATGCTGGCAAAGATGCAGGAAAAAAGGAACTTTCCTACATGATTGGTAGAAGTGTAAATTATGGCAGCTACTATGTCAATTAATGTGGGTCTTTCTCAGAAAACTGAAAGAAGAACTCCTCTTCTATGACCCATGTACACCACTCCTAGGTATATACTTGTTTTTTTTTTTTTCTAGGTATATACTTGGAAGTGTTAGTACACTATAGGAATACTCATGTATGTGTGTTTATTGTACACAATTCTTTTAGGCTTATTTTTCATTAGAACATTTTCATTTTATAAATATTACCTTCCCTGTGGGGAGCTGGTACATGGGTCCATGTACATTAGACATCTCAATTCTTTTTTCACCCCTTTTCCCTCCCCTCCACCTCCATCTCATCTCCTTGCTTTCTCTCACCTCTCTTCTATTTTGCCCTTTATTTATAATTTGGGTTTCTCAAATGAGAGAAACTGTGTGATATTTAACCTTTGTCTGATTTGCTTCACTTAAAATTATGACTTCAAAGTGCATCTGTTTTCTTACAAATGACTCAAGTTTATGCTTTATAATGTCAAAGTAAAATTCCATTGTGTATAAATACTGTGTTTTCTTATCCATGCATCTGTTGATGGACATACAAATTGATTCTAAGATTTGACTACTATGGATTGTGTTGCTACAAGTGTGGATACACATGGATCACCGTAATATTTCTTTGAGGAAGATATTTACAAAGCGGGGAGCTGGGTCAAATGGAACTTCTAAATTTTGGTTTCTGAAGAATCTCTGTAGTGATTACCACAGTGGTTATACTACTTTGCATTTTCACTGACAGTATAGAAGTATTTCTTTTACAAATAATAGTTGTTATTATGTGATTTCTTGATGATAACCTTTCTTTTTGGAGTAAGATGGAATGTCATTGTTAATTTGTATTTCTCTAGTGATTGGCAAATTTGAACATTTCTCAAATGTTATTGGCCATTTGTACTTCTTCTGAGAAGTATCTATTTCTGTTGCTCATTTTTTGTCATTGTTGTTGCTCATTTTTTGATTGAGTCTTTAACTTGACCCATTCAATTTTTAAAAAATTCTTTATGTATTCTAGATGTTAGGCCTGTGTCCACTGACTAGCTGGAAATTTTTTTTCCTATTCTTTAGGTTGTTCTTTTTCTCTATCAGTTGTTTTCCTTGTTGTGCAGAAGCTTTGTAATTGGATATGATTCCATTTGTTTATTCCTGGTACTATTTCTTATGTTACACATTGCTCTTTTATGTGTGTGTGTGTGTGTGTGTGTGTGTGTGTGTGTGTGTGGCCAATTGTTAATAGCCAATATATGGAGACAGTTTAGCTACTCATCAACAGATGGATAAAGTATGATGTATATATACATAGCCTTGAAGAATGAAATTATGTCATATGAAGTAAAGTGAATAAAATCTGAGATCATCATGTTAAGAAAATAAGCCAGACTCAGAAAGGTGTTGCATGTTTCTCTAATGCATATAACCTAGAAAAGATGAATTCAACATAGAGTTATTAAATGAAAGCAAAGTAATAAGGAGAGTATAATAAGGAGGTCAATTGAGATTAGTATTATCAGAATACATTCATGTGTAAAAATACCACACTGAAAATCAATAATTTGTGAAATTAGTAGGCACTAGTAAAAATACATTTTAAAATGACTCCAAGATCATTTGCATGAACAACTGAAAAGGATCAGACCTGAAATGAGACAGGCAGAACACGCAGCTGGTTTAGGATGTGGAAGCAGATGAAAAGATCTACTTTTGGAATATGTTAAATTAGAGAGGTCAGGTAGGCATTTGCACTGACACTGTAAACCTAGAAGTCATGGGCATATAAATGAAGTGACATGTACTCTTACGACCCTGGACATAAATTGTAAGATAAATAGGCACCAATAGGTTGGTAAGTAATTGAAAGTTACACTTATCTCATAATTTTCCCTGGTACCAGTATTTCAGATAATCCAGAACCAAGAGAATTGGTTCTTTTCAGGTTTAGCTAGCCAGTTACATATGAATATACTAATATGTAAAGTAATATATAAAATTTTAGTCATCCAATGTTTCTTTTCCTTTCATTAAGCTTAATCATTTAAAGGGCAAGAAGCTTAAATGGAGCAGAAGTCTACATTTAGCCTGCAGACGCTTTCATAGTGTTGGTTTATTGAGAGTCTGAGTTATATTTGCCTGCATTATTAGAAAATGTCAAGTGATTGAATTATATAGAAATATTAAAGAATAAAAGAATTTTTCTTTTGTTTGAGATGGAATCTTGCTCTGTTGCCCAAGTTGGTCTCTAACTCCTGTGCTCATGTAATCCTTCTATGTCAGCCTCCTGCAGAGCTGGGACAAAGGCATAAACTACCACATCTGACCCTTAATGTTTTGTGTTAACCTTAGAATGAAATAACATGGCACAGTGTAGTACTCTCCTACAAGTTAATATTCTTTTCTTTGCCTTGAGAATAGAGCTCTATACACCATAAATGATAATTGCTATTGAACCTGACATGTATAGTACAGAGTGTGTTATTTTTATTTTATTCTCTGTATAGTGTTAATCTGAATCAACATGAGTTTTAGACTCAGACTTGGTTTTCAACATAGGTATTGTCATTTTATAGCGAGTTAGCATTAATACATGTTTTCTAAGATGCAACTTTCTTATATTTGTGCATACGGAATAGTATCTGCATTTTAGAGCTGCTGTAAAGTATGTCTGGCTGAAAGCATATAGAAAATGTTCGTTCCTCTCTTCTCAAAAGTGTAGTAATTGTGACATATTAATTATAAAAGTCTTTGAGTCACAATTTTTCAGGAGCTAAGAATTCTGTTTTTTTAACCTTGTATTGCTTATTAGTACATATTTGTCATATTGATCACATTCATCATAGCGAATGTGTACTTGTATATAATATATCAATACTTTTTTCCCTATTCCTCTGTCTTCACTTTAACCCTTCTTCCCTTGGCTGAGGGAGGAGGATCGTTGTGAGTTCGAGACCAGCCTGGGCTACAAAAGTGAGCTCAAGGCCAGCCTGAACTGCACAGTGAGACCCTGTCTCAAAAATTAAAAAAAAAAAAACAACAACAACAACCCTTCTTCCCTTCCTTATTTACAAAAATCTTTGTTTTCATTTTTTTCCTTCTATTATCTTTTTTTCCTTTTCCCTTCCCTCTCCTCTCCCCTTCCTGTGTTCCCCTTCCCATTTGGACAAATTCTTCCTACTTCTCAATATCTATCCTCCATTTTACTCCTTATTTACCCTTTGGTTTTCTTTGCAAGAGAAACAATACAATATTTAAATTTGTGTGTCTGATTTATTTCACTTAAGATTATGGTCTTGAGATGCATCCATTTAGCTAGAAGTTATTCAAGTTTTTCTCTCTTTAAGGAAGAGTAGGACTCCATTGTATATAAATAAATCATTTTCTTTATCCATTCATCTTATGAAGCACATCTGGGATGTTTCTAAGGTTTAGTTACTATAAATTGTGCTGCTGTAGGGCTGGGGAGATAGCCAAGTGGCATAAGCACCTGCTTGGCAGATGCAAGGTCCTAAGTTCGGTACTTGGTGCAAAAATAAAAATAAAAGTGCTGCTGTAAACATGGATATTTATGTATCACTGTGGTCTGACGTTTTCAATTCTTTTTTTTG
The DNA here is from genome assembly GCA_004027025.1 of Myocastor coypus. NCBI lineage: Eukaryota > Metazoa > Chordata > Mammalia > Rodentia > Myocastoridae > Myocastor > Myocastor coypus. The sequence continues at coordinate 14,634 of PVJA010006245.1, forward strand.
GGGGGGGGTGGGCCAGGGTTCAAACTCACTTGTACTTGCCAGGCAGGCACTAGTGCCACTGAGCTGTCTCCCTGGCCCCCTGACATTTTCAGTTCTTTTAGGGTGATACCTAAGAGAGGTACAACCAGTGAAATGGAACCTCTAGCTTTACTTTTTTTCAGGAATCTCCATACTGATTTCCACATTGCTTGTACTAGTTCATATTTCCACCAGCAATGGAGAAGGGTTTTTTTTTTCTCCGTAGCCCTTGTTATTGGTTGAATTCTTTTTTTTTTCTTTTTATCTTATTTTATTGTTGTATTTTAAAGAATACAAAATGGTAAAATAAAAACCAACCCATTAGAAACAGTATAAAATTTCATTAAACAAAGTAATAGTAATTCAATAATGGTTGTCATATTGCACAATGTTATCTTCAAATTTCTTGTTTATGTTAGCACATGTAAGTCTGTAAAATTGGTTTAAAAAGTTCTAGGAAATGAAAGAGAAGAAAAATAAAATAAAATGATTTAAAAGTTAACCATCAACTGCTCCTTTCAATAGACAGGCAGAAATCAGCAGTACAATTATCCAACCTATACTGTATATATGCATAAATATATCTTTTTTTGTCTTTTTTGAGACAGGGTCTCGCTATGCAGTTGAGGCTGGTCCTGAGCTCACTTTTATAGCCCAGGCTGGTCTCGAACTCGCACCAATCCTCCTGCCTCAGCCTCCTGAGTGCTGGGATTACAGGCGTGCGCCACCACGCCTGGCTGCCGGTTGATTTCTTAATAATATCCATTATTTATGGAGAGAGATAGCAAGTCAGTGTTATTTTAATTAATTTGCATTTCTCAAAAGACCAGTGATGTTGAGCATTGTTTCATATATTTGTTTGCTGTTTGTACTTCTTCATCTGAGAAACATTTACTCATTTGAGATGCCCATTTTTTAATTGGATCTGTCAATTTGAGAGGTCTTATTTTTTTTAGTTTTTATGTATTGTAGATTTTAGTCCTTTGTCTGAAATGTAGCTGTTAGATTTTTTTTTTCTCATTTTGTGGGTTGCCTCTTCAGTCTATGAGTGGTTTCTTTTGCTGTGCAAAAGCTTTTTAATTTGATGTGGTTCTAGTTGTTGATTATTTGTAACAGCTCCTGCACAATTAGGGTTTTGTTCTTAAGGTCCGATATAGGCAATATATCAATGTCTTAAAGAGTTTTACCTATTCTATCTTCTAGCAATTTAAGTATTTCTATTTTTATATTTAGATATTTTTTCTATTTTGATGTCAGTTCAGTGTAAGATAATAGGTCTAGGTTTAATTTTTGGCATGTGGAAAACCAGGTTTCTCAGTACTATTTGTTAAAATCTTTCTTTCCGTGAAGCTGTTTGGGCATTTTGTCAAAGTTAAAGTAGCTGAATGTGTTTGAAATTGTTCGTACATCCTCTGTTTTGTTTCACTGATTCTTTTTTGTTTGTTTGTGTGTTTGTTTCACTGATTCTTGGGTTTTATTTTTGCTTTTTGCCAGTACCATGCTATTTTTGTTATAGCACTTTTGTGGTATAACTTCCAATTGGGGATTGTGGTGCCTTCTCTCTTGCCTTGTTGCTCCAGATTAGTTTTACTATTCTAGGTCTCTTCTGGCTTCATATGAATTTTAGAATTGTTTTCTCTACTTCTGTGGAATATATGATTGTTATGATTGCGACTGTATTGAATCTGCATAACAATTTGAAAGTATGGCCATTTTCACTATATTGGCTCTGTTGATTTAAGTACAGGGGCTATCTTTTCATTTATCCTCTTCTATCTTCTTTTTCAGAGTACTGTAGTTTTCAATGTATAGGTCTTTTACTTCCTTTGTTAGATTGGTTTCTAAGTATATTATTTTGCTTGATACTGTTTTATCTAGTTGCTCTAGCTAGTGCTACAACTACATTGAAAGGAATGGTGATAGTGGGCATTCTTTTATTATTTTAGAATGAAAGCTTTCAGCTTTTGACCATTAGTGTGATGCTGCACCACTATTGGTTTGCTGTAAATGGCTTTTATCAGATGAGAGAAGATATCCTATTCCAATTTTCTGTACTTTTTTTTTCCTCCCCAAGAATTTGTGGTGAATGTTTTCCTTGCATCAATTGAAATGATCATGTGTTTTTTGTCCTTGGATTTGTTAATATAGTGTATAATATTTATTGAGTTGCATCTGTTGACTCATCTCTTATTTTGAAGGGCAAATCCTCCTTCATAATAATGTATAGTTTTATTGATGGTTTGCTGTATTCTGTTTGTCAGTACCTTCTTGAGCATTTTTATGTCTCCATGAAAGAGACTGGCCTATAGTTAGGTCTATTTTTCTGGCTGGATCTTTCTCTAGCTTTGGTAGCAGGGTAATACTTGCTGCCAGGAATGATGTTGGGGGTATTACTTCCCTTTCAATTTCGTTTAAGAGTTTGAGGAGTGGTACCCAGGGCTGGGATTACAGGCATGTGCCATCACACCTAGTTTTGATGGTTGGCATGGTGTACCCAGGAATTCTAAGGGGGCATGGAATGTTTTATGGGGGATAGAACTTGGGTCCTTGCACCTGCCAAGCAGGTGCTTAGACCATTGAGCTATCTCCCTATCCCTTCTCTGAAGTCCTTGTAAAATCCAGCAATATATTGGTCAGGACATGAATGTTCCTTTGTTGGCAGGTTTTAAATTATTTCTTCAATTTTATTGACTGATATTGGGTTATTTAGTATTTTTTATATCTCCTTGATTCAGCTTTGGTAATTGATATGTGTTTAGCAATCTGTCTGTTTCTTCTGTATTTTTCATGTTATTAGTGAACAGATTCTCAAAGTAGATGTTGATGATCATCTGGAAGATCTGTGGTGACTTCACCTTTTTGCTCTTCTTTTTCTAAAAACTTGAAGTTCAATGTTAGAGCGTTTATTTGAGCTTGTCTGTTGTAGTGATATGGGTATTCACTGCTATGAATTTCCCTTATAGGACTGCTTTCATTATATCCCGTAAGTTCCAGTATCTTGTATCATAATTATTAGAAACTGTAACTTCTTTAGTGTCATCTGTGACCCATTGGTTGTTCAGGAGGATATTGTTTAATTTCTATGTCTTTATGAAGTTTTTGTGTTTTCTTTTGTCATTGGATTTCTAATTTCATTGCACTATATATTTATTATATGCATGAGATAACTTCAGTTCCTTTAAATTTTAAGTATATTCTATGAGCTACACAAAGTATGTTCTACTTTGTGTTCTATTTTGGAAAGAGTCCTGTGTGCATCTGAGAAGAATGTGTATTATGTTGTTGGGTCAAACACTGTGGATATCTCTCCTAAGTCTGTTTGTTCAAAATTTTGATTCAGGAGCTAGTTAGGTTCAATAGTTAATTCTTAGCTATCATTTTTAGATTTTGTTTGCTAGTTTCTGTACCATTTCAACTTTTAAATGAGAAGTTTTCAAATCTATGTTTATTTTATGTCCTCATGCAGACAACAGAAGAAACTACTTGAAGTCTAACCACCATGGATAGCACAAAGGACAAGAGTAACAATTACAAAGATGATCTTCTGCTTAGGATGGGACTTAATGATAATAAAGCAGGAATGGAAGGATTAGATAAGGAGAAAATTAATAAAATTATAATGGAAGCCACAAAGGTATGTTTCTTGTCTCTTTTAATAACTGTAATTTTATTACTTTTAAACATTCTGTTTAAAAGAAAAATCACAAACTTTGGAAATCCTTTTTACTAAAAATTTTATCATTTAATGTTCTTAAACTATGAAAAAGTGTGGCATAATTTCCCTTTTAATTTTTTTTGACCTTCGTATCTCGTGCTCTGCCTTGCATGCATATAATATGTACATGAAGGCAAACTAATGTACATGTACTTGTCCTTCTTTGCTCCTTCTTTTTTTGTTTCTAACCTCTAGGTAGCTTTATTTTTGCAGAGCTGAGGTTAGAATCTGAGAGCATGCATACTCCATGTGGAGTGACAAAGTGTGTCCACACAGAAATATACATGAATGTTTATAGCATTTTTTACACCAGCCAAAAAGTAAAAATAATCTAGTGTGTATCAACATGATGTATGCATAGACACTATCTTCAGTAGTGAAGTTATAGATAATAGAAAAAGTACCTTCTGCATTTCACATTGATTTAGTGTAAAATGGTCGATTTTTTTTTGTGTGTGTATGTGTGTATGGTATTGGGATTGAACTCAGGACCCTATGCTTGCCAGGCAAGCACTTATTCTACTGAGCCATCTCCCCAGCCCTGAAAATAAATATATATATATTTTTTGATCATTCTGAGAATTGAACTCGGGGCTTGTGCACTGAGCTATACACCTATCTCTTTTTTATTTTTTATTTTGAGATGGGGTCTTGCTAAGTAGCTAAATTGCCCAGGCTTGAACTTAACAATCCTCCATAAGTCTTACGATTACAGCATGTGTATCAGTTTGAAAAGACTTTGTTAAGGAGAAAGCATTAGTGGAGGAGATAACTGATGACTCAACCTACTATAGCCTTGTGTGTGCTCCAAGGATATTACTTAGAACAGTCTGTTCTTGTCTGAAGGCAGAGCTGTACTCAGAAAGCTCATACTCAGCACTGTTGCACAATGCTGTGATTTAGGTAACTATTAGGAAACACACTTTACAGACAAAAAAACTGCTGCATAGAAAGAATAAGAATTGTTTGTGGTAAAGCTAAGGTTTGAGTTCAGTCAGTCTGATTCCAAAACCTATCTGCTTAGTCACCGGGTTATACTACAAATGATTATTTCTTCAGACATTTTCCTGTGCTTTGTTTTCTCCTTAGGGGTCCAGATTTTATGGAAATGAGCTCAAGAAGGAAAAACAAGTCAATAAACGAATTGAAAATATGATGCAACAAAAAGCACAGATTACCAGCCAGCAGCTAAGGGAAGCACAATTGCAGGTAGGAATTCAGTTGTTGGGGAGGAAGTTGAGAGTATAGTAATTGACAGCTGAAATGCATTATCAAGTCAAAACTGCAAACAAGATGAAATGTAAAAATGTTCATTTTGTTTTAAAGCATACACAACAGCACATGCACATACTTCTGTATTAATATGCTAATTTACATAAAATTCCACAATTAGACATTGCTACCTCCATTTTACAGAAGAATAAGCAGAATGTTTTTGTTTTGAGATAAGATTTTACAGTGTCACTCAGGATGATCTTGAACTCACTGTGTACCCCACGTTAACCCCAAACTCAGGGAGATTCTCCTATGTCAGCCTCTTGAATACTGGAGTTCTAATTAAGTAACTTGCTCAGCTTCATAGTAGTATTTGGTAGAGCTAACATTCAACCCAAAGCATATATTCATTCAGATAGATAGAAAAATAGATAGAACCACAAGAATGTGTATACAGTTTAGGAAAAAGAAAAAGGTGTACAAATATTTTAATACTAAATTTGTTGAGACATCATGACATTAATACAAGTTACCTTTGGCCTCTATAATTACAAGAAGTGCTCAAAGTGATGGCCATTATCTTCCAGACACTTATTAATCCACCAACCTGTTGCTTGATCACTGACATGGCCATACAATTATTTTCAGCTTCTGCTCCAAGAACCAGAACTCCAGTGGGTTTTCTGTAATGTGCGATATCATCTAGGGCCCTCCTAGACGTAATGCCATATGTTGAAAAAGCAAAATACCATTGTTTGTTTGTTTGTTTTTTTGTGGGGATACCAACTGACAGTCTAATTACAGGAAAAGTAAACTACTGTGTATATTATTTCAAAGTGAAAACATTTCCAGCATAAATCTTTTCTTATACTTATTTGAGAAATTCACAATATATTTTAGGGACTCAATGGATACATTCAAAATATCAATATGTGATTTGCCCAAATAAGGTCAAGTCTATCCCAAATCCAAGACTGACTTGAGACAGATTGCCAAGAAGCCACCAAGGCTGCTGTGTAACAGTTAGGAACAACAGCTACTACCTATGCAATGCAGCCCTGACACCTGAAACTCAGTGGTAGAAACTGGCAGTTTATCATTTTCAGTGTTAGAACTAAACACTTTGTTATCAAAGCTATTTTTCTTTTCCGTGTTGTATAGGTGGGTGCATACATTTTTTTGTCTGTCTTGTCTGTCTGTCTGTCTGTCTGTCTGTCTCTCTCTCTCACACACACACACACACACACACAATAAATGTGCCATAGTTTATATAATGCTGATTTTACTAAAAAATTTTTTTTAGGTGTTAACCTACTAAGTTGGAATATAATATAAAACATATTAGAATAAACCAAAACTTGCATTGTAGTTTAGAAAGCCAAATGTACATAAATTTTAAAAATAAGCACAAGATCGCTAAAACCTGGTATTCTCCAGAATTTGAGTTTGATAAATAACTCACATTTTCTTCTCATAAAAGACTTCAGTAGAAAAAAACTGAGGAGAACCAAGGTACAGGACCCCATGAGGTAAATTGGTCACACGAGATAGTGTAATTTCTGCTAGTAAAGTTAAAGTCATGTCAGATAAATTTTTTCTCTGTTTATATCTGATTCATTGTTAAGAAAGTACTAAACTATAGCATAAGATAAAATTGTAATATTAAGCTAATGTGCTATAAGATCCTTCTTTTGTAACAGAGGTCAGATGATGTAGATTTTGTCTTGTTTACCAAACTGATTGTCATTTTTTGATATATGCTTTTGTAAAACACAAGATAGCTTTCCAGTGGTCTGCTGTTGTTGCAAAAGATGCTTCATCATTTTCACTGCCTCATCACATCCCACTACGTGGAGGTATCAGAACTGTATTTCTCTTGCCTACCTTGATGCCAGATTTTGGTTATGTGGGATCATTCTATTTCATCTTTGTACTCTAGTGCAGTTATTTCATCATAGATAATACTATCTCTTATTTTCAACCTATAAGGACATTTCCTCACACACTTTTTCAAAGCCAGAATTTATTAATTGTATCAGTCTTTTGTTTTTCCTGTTCAATGTCCAAAATACTGTCTCCAGGATATTTTAATTTACCTTCCTTTTATTCTGAAAGAGAAAGAACATCTCTTCACCTTTTAGTTATTATTTCCATATATTGGGAATGTCTTCTTTTATTGTTTGTTAGAATATAGGTCCAGTGATTGGTACAAGAAACCCAGAAATCTGTTTTAAATATCATCAAAGTTTCTTCTCACATAATAGCCTAGTAGTCTGAGATAGTGGGTTAACTGATTTCCAGAGTAATTTAGAGACTCTTGTTTCTGTATGTTATGTCATTCTGTCATCCCTTAGTGTTATCTTTTCTTTTGCTGACACATCTGGGTTATCTTCAACCCACAATCCTTCTCTTCCATGAGAAAGAGTGGAAGAAAAATGTCAAGTGTAAGTAATTTACCATTAAACAAGTAAGAAAGAAGTTGCACACATTACTTAAGCTCACATCCTTTTGGCAGTGACATAAGTTACAAGTGCCATACACAACCGTAAGAGAAGCTGTAAAGTATATGTTCTCTATCTGGGTAGCATATGCCCAGCTAAAAATCTGCTCCTATATGAGAAAGAAAAAATACATTTGGAGCTTGAACTAACAGCCCAGAGTGTTATCATTTGCCTATATTTCCAGAGGAGTTCACATCTTATCAATTAAGAGAAATTTATAAGATTATATATATATATATATATATATATATATATATATATAAAAGATCATATGTGTATTAAAGATTGTTTCTCCCTTTGTATAAATGTTTCCAATTTATTATTTGGCTTTTAACTTTTGAGAATTTTTTCCTATGCAATTTTAATTGTTTATGTAATCAAATACAATAGTATCTCATGAAGATTTTATTGTTAGAGACTTCTTAGGTTCACAGCAAAATCATGAAGGTCAAGATTTCCCATCTTTTCTGCCTTAAAATTTCTTATGGTGTACCTGGTCATCCTTTTCACTCTACTAGCCTATAGTAACTACTGATCTTTAAGTTTTGCCTCTGATAGGATGCAAAATAGTTATAATCATACAGTGTGTGCCCTTTGTAGATTAGTTTATTTCATTCAGTTAAGGTTATTCTGTCTTTTTTTAATTTTATTACTTTTAATAAGAAATAATGAGATTGTTTCAAAACACATTAATAAGACAGGTACAATAATTAATACAATGTATATTGTCTTCATAGTAGTTGTTCAGAGTACAAGATGCAGACATGATAACTTTTCTAAACACTATTGGTACAACTATTTCTTCTAATTGAGCTAAAAGAAAGTAGTTGTGTGCATAGCCCAATATTCCATAATGGCAGTGGGTTATCAGCAGAATTAGCAATGTCAGAAGCTGTTCACTTGAGCCTTTTACGGCTTAGCATACTTATTTGGCTTTACTTTTTATGTCTCGTGGTTAAACTTTTCTGCTGGATGGTTAAGGCCAAATTAAAGCAAGACCTATATAACAAAACATTTAACTTTTGTATCTAACAAGATCAGTCAAATCCCCTCAGGATTTACCTTGAAACCATGTGCAGCACCTTATAGAATTTTTGTCAGTGTCAGCCATCTGGATGAGTCACGGCCATTGCTTGACCAGTTTTCTGTGTGTGAAAGCCTGAGAGAATATTTTCTCTTTAGGTGATTCTCCTTAGGCACACTATACATCATCTATCCCATTCCTCTGTGGCCCCATAATCTTCTTGAACAGAAAATTTGGGACACCAGTGAATTATAGGATGTTACAGTACAGGTTCTCTTATGTCCTGAGTCCCACTGATCTTAAAAGGCTAGGGCCAAAACATTGGCTATCCTTGTAGCCCTTCTTTTTCTCTAACTTTTTGGTCTGCAAACTTAACTTCTTAACCCTCCAGAATGATACTATTATTCTATCACATAGGTACTTGAGCTTAACATCACTGTCTTTCTGAGTATCAATTGCATTAGACTTAACATGGAACCAGTATTTGCCATCACTCATTAATATTCTAATACATCACTATTGAATGTGATAAAAAATTACACATTTTTACCCAGAAACTTAATAATCTAATCATGTACAAAATTGTAGCAGGTTGATCCTATGGCATTTTTCCTTGTATCTTATTCTCTTTTATTACCCTTTTTGTCTTTTTGAAACAAACATTTACTCAAGAGAGAGTGCAGCAATAATTGAAATGACATTAGAAGCAGTACACATCTAAAAGACCAGGATGACAGGCATTCCAAGCATGTTTTTAGTATCACACATTGTTATCCTCAGTTTCAATCTGTTGGAGAATGTCAGGACCATTGAAGAAATGCTCCACATTGCTAGCCATCCATGAAAACAACACTTAGATACCATCTCACCCCAGAAAGAATGGCTATCAGTCAGCCAACAAGAAATGTTGGAGAGTTTGTGGAGCTGGGAATCAAACAGTAGTCCTATGTGCCTCACTTTATTTGCTCAAGAGACACTTTAAACAACTGAGCTATGGTTAGGGTTTGCGATCAGTTGCTAGGCAACCTAGTATCATGTGTTACTAATTTCAGAGAAGTGCAGATAAAGGACATTTTTTTGTGAAAAAAGGGGATAAGGTATACATCCTTATATATGTAGGATAAATAAATAAATAAATAAATAAATATATATATATATATATATACATATATGAGTTAGGATATATATACAACTACTTTTCTTAGCTTATTGAGAATAAAATGTGTACTAATATTGTTTAGCCAAAATATCATGTCTCCAACTTGTCCTCAGAATAATTACTATGAAGACAACAATATGTAATATATTAATTATTGTAAATGTCCTACTAACCTGTATTGAAACTGTTTCATGCTATTCTTTTTTTCTCAGTAAAATGAATGAATGAATGAGTGAATAAATAAATGGTGATGTAAAAACTCAAAAAAAAAAAAAAAAAAAACAGAAATGTTGGAGAGGCTCTGCAGTGGTTCTCAACCTGTGGGTCACGACCCCAGCAGGGGTCAAATGACCAAAACACAGGGGTTGCCTAAAGCTATTCCGAATCATAACTGTAGCAAAATTACAGTTTTGCAGTAGCCACAAAAATTATTTTTTGGTTTGGGGTCACCACAACATGAGGAACTGTATTGCAGGGTCATGGCATTAGAAATGTTGAGAACCACTGCTCTAGGGAAAAAGGAGCACTTCTCCACTGCTGATGGGAATACAGACTGGTACAACCTTTATGGAAATCAGTGTGGAGATTCCTTAAAAGACTAGGACTGGAAATCTCATTCAATCCAGCTATCCCCCTACTAGGAATTTCCCCAGAACTGAAAACATCATGTCATAGTGATGTTTGTGCTCCTATGTTTATAGCAGCACAATTTGTGACAGCCAAATCTTGGAAACCACCAAAATGCCTGTCACCTGAAGAATGGTTGAAAAAGATGTGGTGTTTTTATATAGTGGAATACTACTCATCTATAAAGAATGATAAGCTTGAAGCCTTCATATATAAGTGATGTGTCTTGGACATATACTCATAAGTGGAATAAACCGGACCTACATGTGTAAATATTGTATAGAATTCCTAGTGTTAGAACTCAAAAGAAGAAATAAAAATGGAAAGGCATAACACAGCTAAATGGTAATCAAGAACTTAAGGATTAAACAACGAAGAGACAGCAAGCTGAAAGGTTAGGAAATATGGCAGGGGCAAAACCATGTACTTATGTACACAGGATGAATTAGATAATGGTCCTAAGAATCTCCAACAGGTTTTTGACACTAAGGATAACAATGTAATACTAAAAACATGTTTGGAATGCCTGTCATTCTGGTCTTTTAGACATGTGTTGCTTCTAATGTCATTTCAATTATTGCTATACTCTCAAGTAAATGTTTGTTTAAAAAAAAAAAGGGTGATAAAAGAGAATAAGATACAAGTAAAAATGCCATAAGATGGACAAGATTACTCTGTGTCTTCTTGACTTGATGGTTTATGCCTTTTATGTGCTGAAGAGTATTCTGTTGTCTGGGTGTATCATTGTTTATTTGCCCATTCACTTACTGTTCTAGCTTTCTCGTTGCTGAGACAAAATACCCAACACCCAAAAAATAAAGGGGAAACAGTTTCTTTAGGTCATAATTTGTGGAAGTTTCAGTCAGTAATCAGATGATTTTGAAGAAGGGTAGTAGTTCATCATAATGAAAGACAGGAAAAGCAAGCAAGCAACCTTAATAGTGTCTTTCCGACCCTTTTATACTCTAGCTAGATTGCTATGGTGGGGCTGTGTCAACCTAATCAATAAACTGATCACACCCTTAAATCCCAGAAACACATACTCTAGATTGAACCCTCTCTGAAAAAACTCTCTGACTGTTGAGGCTTTGTGGGGACATAAAGATACAGACAATAACACCTTCTGAGGGACAACTATGTAGCTTCTAAGTTTTGGAAATTATGAATAAGCTGCTATAAACATCCATGTGCAAGTTATTCTTAGGCATAAGTTTTTAGCTCCTTTGATTTTCAACTAATGAGTATAATCATTGGATCATATGGTAAGTTTATGTTTAGTTTTTTAAGAAACTGCCAAACTGTTTCCCAATGTGGCTGTACCATTTTGCATTCCAGTCAGTTGTGAGAAAATTCCCTCATTACATGTCTTGCTAGTGTTTGGTGTTGCTAGTGTTCTGGATTTTGACTACTCTTAATAGTTACATAGAATAGTGGTAGCATGTTCTTTAAATTTGCATTTCTCTGACAACATATGACTCTCCCAATGTTTCACATTCTTACCTTTCAGCTGTGTATCTTCTTTGCTGAGTTATCTGTCCAAGTCTTAGGCCCCTCCTTTAAAAAAAAAGACATAGTGTCTTATTATGTAACTCATGCTTACCTTCAACTCACAGCATAGCTCAGTCTGGCCTGAAGCTAAAGATTCTTCTGTTTCAGCTTTCTAAGTGTTGGATTACAGATGTGAAACACTACACTCAGTTTGGGCCCTTTTTAAAATTCAATTTATTTCCTCATTGTTGAGTTTTAGGGATTCTTCGTATATTTTAGATAATAGCCCTATCCCAGTTATATCTTTCTATAATACGTTCTCCCAATCTGTAGCTTGTCTCTTCATTCTCTTGACAGTGCTTTTTATGGAGCAGAAACTAGAATTTGTTATAATGGAAAATGTGTAGTATTTTTCTTAACTGGCATTGTATTTTTCCTAAGCTAAATTCTTACTTTCGTTTGTTTCTGGACTCTCTCTTCCTATTTGATTCTTTTCCTATATCTGTGCCATATAATTTTAATTACTAAAAAATAAAAGTATGATTTGGTATTCTCTCTCAACCCTTCTTTAAAGATTTTAGTTTTTCTCTTACATTATTTCTTTCAAATGCACATAAACATCATTTTTTACCAAGTTTTTAAAAACTTTAAATAACTTCTAAAATTGATCTTATTCCTTTAGCAATTTACTTTCTAGACATGTCAGTTAATTTTATTCTTCTATAATTACAAATATCTTTAATAAAAGTTGGCAAGAAACAAAGGTGCCTGTATGTGGTGATATCTAACCATGTCTCGGTGTGCTTGCTCTTCAGAGCCTACCCTTTTATATGCCCATAATCTGGAGCAGAGTGCCTCCTTTGCATGTCAGAACTTGAAATTTTGTTCCACTTTTACTCAAATATTTCACGGAAGGCTCTCTGACATCTTTCACAACAGGAATGGCAGGAAATGTGTTTTATGTTGATTGTTAAGTTGTTTCATTTGTGGGACTTCCTCTAAAAGAACTTGAATAAATGGGAGGAGATTGAGGAGGTCCTCAGTAGTCAAGAAGGTCTGAGAGATCAGAGATGTTTATATGCGAAATGTGTTTGTATTTTAGAGTCATAAAATTTCCAAGTACTCCCTTCTCTCATGTGTGGTAGGTAGTGTGGACTATTCTGATTGGGCTGAAGTTGAACTTCACGAGTGCTCTGGCCGTGGCTGCAGGCCCTGTCTGAGACTCTCTGCTCTACCTTGTCCTCAGCAGACCTGCAAAGCACAATCATTGTTCTAACAGCAAACACAGCTTTCAACAACAGCAGTTCATAAACTGAATAAACACACTTCTGTGTTACATTAAAAGACACCTGGCTTAGCAGCTTAAGCACCACCTGGTGAGCACAAGGTCCTGAATTCGATCCCTGTACCAAAGTAAAAGCAATGGTACGGCAGCAAATTCATACATTTTGACTGTTTTAAACAGTTGACTTTATTAACTCAAGTTTACACAGTGGTTCTTAAGAAAATTATAAGTCAAGAATTTTTGAAGAAGTCAAAGATTTTTAAAGTAAACCATAATATAAATCCAAAATATGCCATTAAATTTTAATTTGAGCCTATTTCTGTGTTAAAGGCTTTTTAAAAAATCTATTTTAGGGAAACATCATAAGGTAATAGAAAGCACATGGGTTTGGAGTAACTTCATTTACAAGTCTAGTGTGACCTTTTAATTTACCAGCTGTGCAACTCAAAGCAAATTATTTAATCTTACTGAGTTTCAGTCTTCATTTATAAAACAAAAGTAATAATTACATTCTCAGGGTTATTTTGACATTGATCTCATTTATTTTGAGTCAACATAGAAAATACTCTATTAGGTGATACATATAATACACTCAATAAATGCCACTTGTTTAAAGTTAGAGGTACTATCTTTAAGCTCTTACTGTATCCCTAGTTAAGGGTTATGTGAGCGTCACTTTTTAATCCTTCCAGCAATCTTTTGAGGTTGGCTTAGTTCCACTTCGCAAATAAGGAAAGTAACAATGAGAGGAGAAGCACTGTGTCATGTAACTATGCCTGCTAGAACTCAAACAAAAGTCTATTTTCTTAATCTCTGTGACACACACTGGTTCTCAGCAGTAGTATCAGAACCAGATCCATGTTACAGATTATGATCAGCACTTGAAAGTCATTAGGAGGAAATAATGGTAGAAAGGACATTGTGAAAGAGCAGTTTGGTAAAAGGAACTTAAAATACGGTGGTGTGGTCTGTATCCGGTAGGTGTGGAAAGAGAAGCATTCAGAGGACAGTGACTAATGACAGTAAGGAAAGTGGAATGTGTGTGTCATGCAGTGGGAGGTTTCCTTGGGCAACTGCACTACTGGCCTTAGCTACAAGAAAATAGGTTGCTGAGGAACCTGTCATAGCACTGATACATGAATTAGAGGAAGATTTTTGCTTTCTATTTATTCTCTTTTAGATTATTCCATATCAAAACATTTTAAGACACCACTCCCATATTCTTACTCAATTCGTGTCTCTGGTATATGTTTTGGATTAATGTAGATTAGTTTTTAGTCAACCCTTGTTTTTGTCTACTTGGTTCATTTTATGTGGTAAGGATGTTATTCTCTAATTCAAAATTAAAGTACTGGGACTGGGAAGATAGCTCAGTGGCCTAAGCACTTGCCTGGCAAGCTCAAGGATGAGGGGTTTGATCCAGCTCCATGCTGGCAACTGAAACTAGAAGTGGTGGTGCATGCCTATAATTCCAGTGCTGGGGAAGCTGAGAGGAGAATCACTATGAGTCTGAGCTGTGTAGTGAGACCCTGTAGCAAATCAGTCCAATCAATCAATCAGTCAATCAATCCATCAATCAATCAACCTGAAAAATAAAAGTACTAAAAGAAGGAGTTGGAAATGAGCATAAGTTAGAGTAAAATTGAAAACCTTTATTTATTAGGTACAGTACCTCACTGCAAGAAGTTAGCCTTCTCCAAAATTTTTCTAATATTGCTTTAGATTGGCTTAAATTTTATTTCTTCTACCAGTGCTGCCTCTTCTTCTGGAGAAAGAAATAAAGGCAAGTCTTCCTTCCGAAGAAACACACAATTTAAGATCTAATGTATCTAATATAGTAAGTTCCATAGTAAGAGCAGGAAAACAATAGGACACTGAAGTCTGTGACATGGAAGACAATTATGAAAGACATGATAACCCCAGGGAGACTTGGAACAGTGCTTGGAAAACCATCTAGACAGGGGCAGCCCGAGGGAAGTGTGCAGTCTAGCAGGGCACGCAGTCAGGTATAGGCTAAGGAGGCACAGTCCTCTGGAGAGTCTCACTGCAGCTACTGCAGACAAATGTGATTCAGTATGATTGAGCCTTAAAGAGGACTTCCAGTTGTCACCTACAGCTGGGGTGGGGTAGGGGCAGCTACTGTCACAGTAATGCTAGGAAGGAAGGCTGTGGAAAAAAAGAATTCTGCAGAGCAGAGGCAAGGTTGAAGTTTAGTATGGGAGGAAGCCACATTATACCTTTGAGGTCTGACCTCTGAGGAAACTTGCTGTCAGGATCTCTGCATGATAGATTGTTCTTTTCAGAGGCTGCCCCACTTGCTTATTTTTGGGTGTTCTTCTGCAGGTGCTCAATTGCTCTGTTACTCAACTACCCACTAATCCTTTTGATGTTTCATTTCATCATTAAGTTTATTGAATGTGTACCATATGCCAAGCACTGTTCCATGCTCTGTACATGCTTTAGCTCATTTAGGAGCTTCCTTCTCTTAAGATTTTACTTTAGTGGTGTCAGTAACTTCCTTACATCTCATAGAGTCCAAGGCTGTCAACAACAGGGTAAACTAGGAAAGTAAGTGCTTAGATCAGTAGAAGCTGGCCACGAAAGCACTAGTCACAAATTAGTACATCTGTTCCTTAAAAACCTTCCCTTACATGCCTAATTTAGTCATTTCTCTTTTCTCTCTTCCTTCCCTTCCCTTTCCTTCCTTTCTCTTTCTCTTCCTCCATCCCTCCTTTCCATCCCCCCTCCTTCTCTTCCTCCCTTGCTCTCTTTTACTTTTTTTATACAGAACATTTAGTGTTCTTATATTGTTTTGCTTTCAATAACTTATGATAGGGAGAATATTTTCTTTAACACAATTGCTATAAATATGCAATGTCATCACAGGGAGCTCCTTTCTTGAAGCACTGGATGAGATGCAAAATGCATACAGTATTTTACCAGAAGTAAATAATACTTGTATGAAGAGCATTAAAAAGTGCATCAACAGTTCAAAATGGCTAAATACACAGAGAAAACGTGATCAGTCCCCAACTGCATGCTGAGATCCCTGTCCACTTATAATGCAGAGATATGACTGAGTAGGGAGTAACATAACTCTGGATAACGCCAACAGCACGTGTGCAAATTAAATCAATACAAGATGGCTTTCCATCGCTGTCTGCGATGGAGGTTTTCAGGTTCAAGGAGCAAGCTGAGGGTGCTCCCTGCAGACCTCAGCTACTCACATTCAGACCCAGGTGGGCACCGTGCCCTCAACTGCCTCCATTGAGGTGGTCCTGCAGGTTCACGCAAACACAGCGGACTTCAGGTTCTCCCCCTCCTCAAAGTCTATGATGAAGAGGTTGATCCCAGTGTTGGGGCTGACAGCTGCAAGTTCTGATCTGTGCAGAGGGCCAGCAAGGAGCCTTTCAGGTCAGTCAGAAAGTAGCCAAACAGGCTCCTCATGTAGGCACCATGGCTCACCACCAGGATGCTGGCTACCAGTCCTGGTTGGCTTCGGGACTCGCAGCACTCAGGGCTGCAGTTTTTTCCTAAAGGAAATACTTCTGCCAAAGAAGATTCCAGACAATTGCCTGGGACTTCTGGGCAAAGCAACTCTTTCTGACCTGCTTCTTTTAGGATCAGTTGACAAAAAAATTCCAAGAAATCTTTTCCACGCATTTTTACCTCATCGAGCATCTCTCCTCCGACAGGCGTGAACACCGGGTACTCTTTCCCCTTGGCCTTGGCCGTGGCCCATAGCTCACTCAGTGGCTTGCCTTCAGCAACCTTCTTTCACAAAGTCTTTTTTTTTTTTTTTTAATTTACTTTATTTTTTTCTTCTTTCAGAACTTTTGTTTGTGTATTTATTTATTTTTATGGCCGGCTCAGCCTGCCCTGAGGGCAGGGCTGGCACAGCATGTGGTGCCGGGGATTGAACTGCAGTCCCTGCAGCTGCCCAAGCTTTCCTAAGCAGGCGCTTTAGACCACTGAGCCATCCTGCCGGGCCCCTATGAAGTCTTGAATCATATGTTACTACCATGTCTTTGCAAAATTTGCTTTTCTCCAAAATGCCATGGATAGTCTGCCTTGTCCTGGTAAGGTCACTGGAAAACACCTGCATGAACAACATATTATGCAAAAAGCTCGTGGCCACAGCTGCGTTTTTCAATCCAGTCTCAGAAAGCAGCTCATCCACACCTTCTCCTTGAAGTACTTTTTTGTTTCTCCATGCCAAACCACGGTGAAGGCGAAGCACGTCATCTTCGAGCAGCCAAGGGAGGCCAGGCACCGCTGGCCCAGGGAACACAGCAATGAGGCCAGCGTCCCGCACAGCAGCCACCTTACCGCTCCACTTCTCTTTTACTTATTACCTGAGAATTTAACCTAGGTCCTTTACAATGAGCTTTATCTCCAGCACCTTTTTAAAAAAAATGTTTTTATTGTAAGACAGGCTCTTTCTAAGTCTCATATAGTGTTGATATTATAGGCATGCACCACCTTATCTGACTAAAAGTTTTTTAAGAACTAAGAGTCATCATGATTAGATATGATATACTTATTGAAATTAAGATAAATTACAGCTTTACGTTTTCTATTTTTATGTCTGTAGACTACCATTTATCAAATTATAGCTTTATAAAATCAGTTTTATAGAGGAAGTATTTATACTTCAGTGTGCTTGGCTGTACATTACTATGCAATGTAATACCATATGCCAGAGACATATAATCTTTTCTTTTTTACATTTCCTTTGCTGCTATTTTAAGAGTTTAACATTATGAGTCAAATGGGAGTTATTTTATTCAAATTGAAACTTTTAGGTACATGCAGTTCCCCAAATTTAAAAGTGGTAGAATCATTTGATATAAGCAGTTGAAGTCATTCATTTGTTCAATAAGTAATTAAGTTCTATTACATGCCTGAGACTTAGGAAAGAACAGTTGTTAGGGAATGATACCTGAGAACAGGCTGTACTTGTGAAATAAAAGCAGTTACCAGCCTTAATAAACAGTAATAAATTTTGCATCCATAAATACCATTAAACAATAAAACATGCATCCCTAAGTGAGTAACTAGATGCATGCGTAGACAAACAGATAACTGCTGGATTAAAATTCATGTTATAATTAATGATGTTTAAGTATTATGTTATCTAAAAAAGTAACTTTTTAAAATTAAGGTTGACAGATTTGCAATGGAAATAGAACACCGCCGAGATTTGAACAATACCATAGTGCATGTTGATATGGATGCTTTCTATGCTGCCGTAGAAATGAGGGACAACCCAGAACTGAAGGATAAACCCATTGCTGTAGGATCCATGAGTATGTTGGTAAGTGGATAAAGATCAAGGACAAAAAGGGCATTTTGTAGCCTATTTGGGTAAGGCTGCTGGTTCATGAAGGAAGAGGCCTTGCTGAGGTTTACCAGTTGGTTGAATGTTTTTCTAGGTACCTTATATATCATCAGTTACTGAGTCCTTCCAACTTACCTCCAGGTACTAATTTTTAGTTCCACTTGACAGAAAAGAAAATAAATATAGGGAGATTATTAATAACTGGCCCAGAGTTATAAACCAGGTAGAATAATGTTGTAGCTTTCCATTGCAAATTAAATTTTTCATGCGCGTCCTTGTTGAAGAAAGTTGAAGAAACCAAAATATTATTCTGAAGTAGAGATTTTTTAAACTAGAGCCCAGAAGCCATGTCTAGCCTGCCTTTCTTGTAAATAAATCTTATTGGAACAAAAACAGCCATTTCTTTATCATTATTGTTGCACTACACAAGCAGAATTAAGCAACTGCAAAAGCAGTGTGATCTCTTACTAAGAGCATTTACAATCTGGGCTTTTGTAGAAAAAGCTTGCCAAGCCTAATATTAGACTGACATTTTTTTTTCTTGTTTTCAGAACTTTTGTTTTTTTGTTTGTTTATTTTATTTTTATGGCCGGCTCAGCCGGACTTGAGGGCAGGGCTGGCACAGCATGTGGTGCTGGGGATCGAACCGTGGTCCCTGCAGCCGCCTAAGCTTTCCTAAGCAGGCACTTTAGACCGCTGAGCCATCCTGCCAGGCCCTAGACTGACATATTTTATTAATGTTGTATACTTAGTGCAGTTAAATAATTTTTCCCATCATCACTCAATCTTTGCTCTTTTGATTGCTTTGTTGCTCTTACCCTAGAAGGTGAACATTACTAGGCCAGCTGTATGTGGATGAAACTGTTGGGAATAAAAAGTAGAAGCTAGAAGAGTGGGTTTTAGTGCTAAAATATGCTACTAGAAATCTCAAGGGAAATTCTTTCCTATTTCTGACTTCTCCTAGTGACGTAGATAGCTACAAGCCTAATCCTTACTAAATTATTATCTTATTATAAAACTATAATCCAATCATTCTTTATCTCTGTTACCTTGAATATTCAGACAGCTAACAAATCTGGTTCTAAAACAGTGTCTGTTGAAAGGATACTTACTCCTTTTCTATAAGTCACCAACATATATTTGGAAAAAGATATTTAATTCTATAAAGAAGGTATAATGCTCCATTGTGTGTACATATTTATATATGTGTGTATATAGATATACACATACTGTAGTCATGCTAGAACTAAATTATTGTTCTTGAAATCCACAGAATATTTTCTTTCTGACAATTTCTGCCCTCCTCAAAATCAGTTGTGTTTCTAAAATTATTATTTGCTATATTTAAGCTAAAAAGATTACTCTTGGGGGCTGGGGAGATAGCTCTGTAGCACAAGTGCCTGCCTGGCAAGTGCAAGATCATGAGTTCGAACCCCAGTCCCACCAAAATAAAAAGATTACTCTTTTTGTATATTGAAGTAGTAAAAGAACAAAGAAAATTGAAGCATGGCTATTTTTATCATAATAAATCATAAAACTCTTAAAAATTAATGAAAGTGATAGCATGTTTGATTAAGTCTGTTATGCATAAAGTTCTTTTTTTGATGAATTTGTTATATTTTTGAAATGGTTTGAGTTGGCACCGAGACCAGTCATGTAGCCCCGACAGCAGTTTCTGTTATAGTAGAAGACCCTTTCATCAGGTAACCATGTCCTGTCTCATGATTCTGTCATCTGAGCAAAGTGCTATGGGGACCGTACATCGGAGCCAGGCTGGGCAGCTTAGCAAGACTCAAAAGGAGCCTGTGGCAGGGCGGTGGACAGGACTGCAGAGTGGGCTCCCTGAGTTCAGTCTCAGTGCTGGGCAAGAACAAAAAGCAAACAAAAAACTGAAAACATTCTGGCTGTGTTCTGTTGTCTGCTGCGACTCAAAAATTAGAGGAATTCATACATAAATTTTTTTATTCTATAAATCTAGCTTTCATATCAATTCCATTAAATTTGTTTTTCTAGCACTGCCTACATTTTCCCTTCTAGAATGCTGACCAGGAATTAGCATAGATCTAAGTACTATCAAGAATTTTTAAATGCCTTTTGAAAATCATTAAAGGAAATTTAATATTCTGAATTACTTTATCCCTTGAATAGATTCTGTTTTATATTTTTTTGAATTTCAAGTAAAAATTCATAGAATGAGATTAAACTCAGGTCTTTGCACTGACCTATAGCCTCAGCTTTTTTTTTTAATAAAGTTTTAAAAGAAATGCTCTGTGACTTTTCGCATAGACTTTTGTCAAGTATCGGTGCCAGTATGATTTAACAAGTGATAGTCATTTTAATTATCATACTTTTTTAGTCCTATCTCCTAGTCAGAGAACATGGAAAGCCTAAGAAATAAAACATAAAATATGAAGAAAGACTTAATATTTAACCATATATTATACTTTTGACATGAGTTTGAAGTAGAAATTTTTTCAGAATTCCAAATAGAGAAAATTCTAAAAGTATACTTCAGATTAAACAGCCCTTGTTTCTAAGGATACTTAACCTATATTATAAGTTTCTAGACTATTATTTTTATTAACTTTTGTATCTTTTGGGATAGGCTCTTGCCAAGTATCAATACCAATATGATTTAAGAAGTATAGTCATTTTTTTTTTTTTTTTTTTTTTTTTTTTTTTTTTTTTTTTGTCTTTTTGAGACAGGGTCTCGCTATGCAGTTCAGGCTGGCCTTGAGCTCACTTTTGTAGCCCAGGCTGGTCTCAAACTCGCACCAATCCTCCTGCCTCAGCCTCCCGAGTGCTGGGATTACAGGCATGCGCTACCACGCCCGGCAGTATAGTCATTTTAATTCTCATACAATAGTTATATTATTGGTGCTATCCTATTACTTTATAACTATTCTATGTTCCTCATATACTATACTTTTATTTTTATATAGCATCATTTGTTATTGTCAGACTTTGCTAAATACTCTTTCTTTTTTTTTTTTCATTTATGTATTTGGTGCAGGGTCTCATTATGCAGCTTGGACTCATAGTAAATTTCCTGTTTTTAGCCTTCCCAGTGCTGAGACCATAGATGTACGCCACCACACCTGGATTGGGTCACTGGATCAGCGCATCGGCAAGGCAGGGCTAGCGCTGCATGCAGGACCAGAGATTGAACCCTGGTTCCTGCACTTGCCTAAGCAGACACTTAGTCCACTGATCTATCTTACTGGCTCAATATATACTCTTAAGTATTCCTTAAACCCAGTCAAGTACAGTTCTAGAAATATGAGAATATTTGAATCAGCTCGTATCACCTTATAAGGAGAGGGAGAAGGAGCAGCGAGCAGAGGTCGTAGTATCATAGTACCACAAAGTCAAAAGGTGGTGCAGGACAGTGGTCCATAAAAGAAGTGCCCTTGAATTGACAGTGCACATCAGTAATGTTTTTTTTTGTGAATGCATTGATTGGTATGTCCATTTAGGTTTGTTTAGTTTTCCCATGTGGTTAATTCTTTTTCAGTCTACTTCAAATTACCATGCGAGGAGGTTTGGTGTTCGTGCAGCCATGCCAGGATTTATTGCTAAGCGACTCTGCCCACATCTTATTATAGTTCCCCCAAACTTTGACAAATACCGAGCTGTAAGTGAAGAGGTAAGTTTGTGTCTCACCCTGCTTCTGTCTGCTCACTTTTCCTGGCCCATCCAGAGTCAACTCCAGTCACCTTCCTACATCAGGATGTGGTTTGAGCTTATCCTCTGGCCTCCCTGCCACCCATCCCTTCGGCTTGCATGGTCAATACTGGCTGTTCACAACACCTAGAGTACACATTCTGTTTTCCAATAAACAAATGCTTTCCAATTATTTTTCACCTGCTTAGAAAACACATCTCCAAAATTTTGAATAGCTCTAATTGTAACGTAAAATTAACTGTAGCTATTTCTTAGTATAAAATACATTTTCTTCTAGGATTCCCTTCACACTTGCAATTTAAAGAATCTACTTATTATTGGTTTTGGTGTCTTTTTTTTTTTTTTTTTTTTTGCAGTACTAGGGATTGAACTCAGGACCCTGCACTTGCCAGGCAGGTGCTTGTGCCACTGAACTACATCACCAGCCCCCTAGGTTTCAGTGTCTTGTGAGTAGTTTTTACATATTTTTACATAATGAAAGAACTTACATATTTTGGTTTTCTGCTTCTTTTTCCCTACAACATGTGTGTAAAAGACTAGTAATCTAAGAGGAAAGGGAATAATCCATTGTTTTTAAAAGAAACTCTAAAATGTAAAGACATGATTATTTATTAAAATCCCAAACTTTCTCATGTGAAAAAGTTCCATTTTGTCTTGTTTTTGATGATAGCAGGCCTGTCACATAGTGCTGGGGTTAAATTCTTGAATTAAAATTTGAGGGTGCTGCATCTGTGTTGCTTTTTGACTGCCATCATAAAACGTGGGATATTAAAGACTTCTGAGTGTCGTGAATGCAAGTAACCTCAGCCACTTGAGAGGCTGAGGCAGGAAGATCACAAGCCTGAATCTGTCTTGGGCAACTTTAAATGAACAAGATCTGGTCTCAGAAAGGACTGGGATGTTGCTTTGTGGTGGAGCAACCCTAGGTAGCACAGAGCATAGGGACCATGTGAATAGAACCTTGCATAAAATTATGGGGTGCTGCTTACTACCACTACCATTACCACAGACAGGATCTTTAAATTCACTGCTCTTCATTTTTATTCTAACTCATTTCCCCTAGAAATAATACCTCACCCCAAATGTTAAAACTGTTGTGTTTATTCTTTCAGAAACCATCTATTTAAAACAAGTGCTTTGTGCCTACTTTTGAAAGGGTTCCAGGTGAGGGGGAAACATACATTTGTTAAGCACTGATTGTTTTTACTATGTTCCTAATTAGGGATAAAATGCTAAACCTGAATCATAGACTCTTAATAAGTAAAAAATCCTACAAAAGCCACGCATAGGGACAACTAGCTATAATCTCAGTACTCTGGGAAGCTGAGGTGGGAGGGTCAGAAGTTTAAGTCCAGCCTGGGCAGTTTAACAACTTACTGAGACTCTGTCTCAAAATAAGAAATAAGACCTAAATTGTTTTTAGTTATCTTTAGTTTTTCTGTTTATATAAATTATAAAGAAAACCCTTCAAATGTCAGCAATCTAGATAGTTAAATTGAAGACAATAAATGAAATATTATGTGTAAATTACCATGCATGCATTAATATTTTTAGCTTGGTTAGAAAAGTTGAATATTCACTTTTTGTTTTATCCTAAGAACTGAAATAGCATTCGCAGTTCCTGGATTTTTACTGGCCCATGTCTATTTGAGTTCCTCTAGCAGTGTCCTGTGGACAGGAGTTTGAGTACTCAGCCACGCCTCTAGGGAGTGCTTCTCATTCAGAATCAGAGTGGGCTGCCAGCTACAGATGTTCCAAGTTCCATTTGCACTAGAAAGATTCTATCTGAGTATGTATAAAAGGGACTTCTACAAGAAAGCAGCTATTTAAGGCACTCCCTGAGTTGAACTGTGCCACATTCTGTATCACCATTTTCCAAATTCCTCTTGACTCAGCTGCTCATAATTATATTGAGCTAAAATGCTTCCTTTTATGAGACAAAAGTTTTCTCATGATATAGCAGCCTCTAAGTGATACATGAAGTATACAATTCAGACAGTATGTCTTATTATATAATATCTATCTATCTATCTATCTATCTATCTATCTATCTATCTGTCTATCTATCTATCTATGAGATGTGCGTGTGTGTGTTTGCCAACCATTCCCTTTAATCACTGCTAACTCCTTGGTGTTACCTAAAACAAACAAGCACCACCATACAGACCTTCAGAGTTTAATAAAACTGTCTTTTATAAAAGAGTGTTGGATTATAGAAACTATAATTCTAATCTTTGTATTTCTTTTCTTTGTTTGTATTTATACTACTGTGCTCTCTATACTTTCCCCCATCATTTCATGTAATTGTGTAATTACACTTTAAATTTTGTCCTTGTTCCTATTGCAGATTCCAAGCAATGGTAGAGCTTGGAATAGTGTAAGTAACATATATAGTGTTACTTTAGAAAGCAGTTCTTTCAATAAACTATAACATGCACCTAGTGCTGCACTACACACACACACACACACACACACACACACACACACACACACAGACACACACGTTGTTGTTGATACAAGGTCTTGCTATGCAATCTGGATTCATAGTGATCCTTTTGTCTCAACCTCCCCAGCGCTGGGATTACAGGTGTGTGCCACCATGCCCATTTTCAGTGGTAGCTAGCATGGCATGCTGGGTGTTCAGGGTCAGCATGGCATGTGGTACTGGGGATCCAACGTGGCACCTTGCGCTTGTCAGGCAGGTGCTTAGATCACTGAGCTGTCTCCCCTGCCCAACACTGTACTGTTAAATAAGAGTATGTTTTATCCTTTTTAAAGGGAACAAACCATCGTAAAGATGAGACAGAATAGAATCCTATCATTCTGACCTCTGCTTTTGAATAGCTACCTGAAACCTAAGCCATCTTCGTTTGCCTATTAGGACAATGCTTTCTGAGATTTAAATTGCTTTCTATATCTAGAGGTAGGTGGCTAAAAAGAGACTGGATCAAATGACGCTATTTCATGGTCTTCTGCCTTTGTGATCTACTTTAATACGAAAGAAAATTTGGCAAATAGGCACTGGCAGTAAATTATTCATTCCTTAAATTCATGAACTATTGATTGCAGGATCATTTCTGTGGTTGCAAAATAAGGATATTAATGTTTCCTACCAGCTGTGGATGACAGGAGGCTTTGCTGTGGCAGCAAAATGTAATCCTTTTTTTGTTCCTTTTCAAGGTTAAGGAAATACTTGCTGAGTATGACCCCAATTTTATGGCCATGAGTCTTGATGAGGCCTACTTGAACATAACAAAGCACTTACAGGAAAGACAAAGTTGGCCTGAGGACAAAAGAAGTTACTTCATCAAAACTGGAGACTGGGCAGAATATGGTAAGTAATTTATTAGAGCTCTCAAAATAAGAACAGTGAAACAGAAAAACAACCTCTGAATTAACCAATTAACTCAGTATACATGTAGGTGATAAGACTAGATGTGTTAGCCGGGCGTGGTGGCTCACGCCTGTAATCCCAGCACTCGGGAGGCTGAGGCAGGAGGATTGGTGCGAGTTCGAGACCAGCCTGGGCTACAAAAGTGAGCTCAAGGCCAGCCTCAACTGCATAGCGAGACCCTGTCTCAAAAAAAAAAAAAAAAAAAAAAAAAAAAAGACTAGATGTGTCTTTATAAAATGAAAAATCAAAGGCTTAAAATCCATCTAGTGGATATTTTAGTTAAATGTGTAGAATACCACTTTTAGACAAATGCTACTGTTATTCTACAGAGTTGCCAAACAAGCAAATTATACCAATTACTTTCTTAAACTGTAGTATCAGAGCGTTTAGATGGCATTGTAGCCGGGGAAGTTCTTTACTTAGGATGGCCTTTTTTGTCATGTTGATAAAAGTTAGACTTTAAAATATTAACCTCAAGTATACCAAAACATTGGGTGATTTTATTTTTTTTTTTTCACTTGCCAGGTTTTCTCTAATTTGACAATAGCATAGCAACTATAACAGTTTTTAGTACTTCCAAAATTAACGCTTTCCCTTTCCTTCTTTCCTTGGATGCATTATGCCTTACAAAAGAGTACAACAGAGGTTTCCTAATGCCATAGGTATTTCAAACAGCCCTTCTATTATCTAACCAAGGAGGTGTCCAGAAACGTGCAGACATTACATACACTGCTGCCAGCCTTTTGCCAAAGATATGATCACTTAAAATGTCTGCACTGGACCAAAAGATTGGCTCTCTGGGCACAGTTCACCTGGATGTAGGGGTGACCCAAGGTCCAGCTCATAAACTACAGCCCATTTCATGTGTGTAACTTCCATGTGTGTGCTGCTTCAGAGGGCTGGGCAGTGATCGGGTCTTTAAATTTCCTTGAAGCAAAATGATGGACACAATGACATAAAATGCTATCTCTCCCATGTTGGTTGCAGCTCAGACCATTTGGAGCAAGTTTATTTATTTATTTTTATTTTTACTTTTTTATTTTATTTATTTATTTATTTATTTTTTGGCAGGACCGGGGTTCAAACTCACGACCTTGCCCAGAGCTATCGCCCCAGCCCTATTTGGAGCAAGTTTAACCTAGACATTAAGTTACAACTTTGTTACTTTATTTAAAGCTCAAAGGGGCAGGTCTCCATTTTTTTTTTTTAAATAGAAACATTAAATAGTATTTCTAGAAATCATTGTTTGGAGCAAATATTTTCTTTCCTTCTTTGGTGTAGCTTTGTGATTTGGGGACATGATACCTGAAGCCTGGTGTCACTTTGCTTAAAATCTCATTGTTACTTTCTTGGTTTTCATACCAGAAGCAGGAGAGAAATCATAAATGATTCCAACAAAGTATCCCTCTAAATGACAGCAGCTACTCTCCTCCTGTTCCCCTTCCTCCCGTTCCTGATCCTCCTCCTCTTCCTCCTCCTCCTCCTCTTCCCCCTCTTCTTCCTCCTCTTCCTCCATCTCAGAGATAGAATCCTGGGCCTTCACACTGAGGTACATCCCCAGACCTTTATATTTTACTTTATTTTTAAATTTTGGGATAGAGTTTTCCTAAATTCCCCAGGCCAGAATCCAACTTACAATTCTTTTACCTCAGCCTACCAGTGTGCTGGGACTACAGGCTTGTGCCACAATGTCCAGTTTTCTGACAGTTTTTATAGCAATTACTTCTGTGTAAATAATTTACATTGGGCTTAAGGTAAATGTCATTTGCTATTTAAGTTCTTTATATTTGCTGTAGGTTTAAACTCACAATGAGGTGACTTCTTAGTTTCTGTTACCTTTGACATTTATTTGTATATTGTCCTTTTCACACATTTCCTATTCTTAACCAATGAAGTAATTTTAACTTTTTTTCCTGATCTGTAAATCCCCAGGAAGCTTGTTTTCAGGCCTAGTCAGTCTCACACTCACAGTGGTCAGAGTGATTGATGTATCTTCCTGTACTGCTTGCCCCTTTTCTAAAAGGTGCTTCTCTTTTAAAATGCATCACTAAAAATAAAGTAGTCATTGTTCCTTAATGTTACTCTGTCATGTTCAGATGCTGAGAGCTAGGCTGTGTAAGAAACTGAAATAACACACACTTTGTAGCATTTGCGATGTGAATGGAATGCTTTCTCCTGTTGTTGTACTCTGGTGGGTTCAGTCCTGGGCATTCTAAGGCTATTTCAGTGTAGAAGCAAGGCAGGGTGTGCCTAGAGGGTACAGGTCAGGCCCTGGGGAAGGAGGGATCCTGGGGAGCAGTGTTTCAGCTTGCTCTGGCTTTTCAGGATGGAATGAGGGCAATGAAAAGGAGCCCAAGCAGGTAACAGCTAGTGGGAGTTTGGAAACAAGGCTTACTGGGAGTGTGCTCTGAGAATGCAGATTTAGAAAACATCTGTCTGCAGTTTCATTCCTGTTACACACTTTAAAATGGGAAACTAATCCAGTGTTGGTTATATTGTTTGCATGATCGTTAGAAAAGCATCCTGAAAGACTCCTTTTTCAAGTAGTTTACCTTCCTATGTGTCTTCATGCTTAATTGCAGAAATTTTTTACTTAATTTGGAAAACTTTTCCTTATGGATTTTTTTCATGGGAATGTATTAAGAATCAGTGTAGATTTCAGTGTACTTTATATCACAGTTTTAAAAGAGCAAATAAGAGGTAATAACAGATAGGTATTTTTACCTATCTTGTAATAATTATAGTTTATAGGTTAGTGATAATAAAGTTTCTTTGCCTTAAACTTGTATGTTGGCTGATCCGATCAATCCTAAGATTTTGTATCAAAGAATTATCAGAGGTAACTTCTGTTTTTTCCAAATGAAATAAAAATGATACTTTATAAACAAGTCCAATTAAAATCAGCATTTAAAAAAGGAAACTCAGATTAATACTAAAAAATTTCTTCCATCAATGAAAAAAAAAAAAATCCCTCTTAAAAACAAATCTGATTTTTTTAGGTATAATTATTTTATGTTGCTTGAGGCCTTTTCCCCTCATTCCTAAATCCTGACATAATGAGGATCTTTTTCTTCATTGAGAACAATAAAAGGGCAAAAGTTTTATTTTTTAAGGAAAAAGTAATAGCTTTCAAAATTAATGTGTTTTATATAGTGTATTTCTTTTTAAGTGTATACTATGGAAAAGAATAATACTCTTTTGAGAAAAATCTGGACAGTGTTTTTTTTATTAAATTCTGACTTGGTTCCTACATTTGATCTTAGCCAAAAGGCCAAGAAGTGATTAATCTTGGTTCCTAATAATTAAACTAAATTTGCTTTGTCTTCAGAAATAATGTTGGGGGAAAATAGAAAAAAAGGGAAGCTAAAGAAAGAAAATCTGGGGAAACCTGACTTGAGGAGTATGTAATTCTTAAAATGAAGTTACTATTCTTATTTGTCATTTCGATGAAGGAGCAAAGGAAGTTAATAAGCTGAGTGAGTGCAAAGATGAGCCTGTCTCCCCGCTGCTGTTTGAAGACAGTCCCCCTGATTTGCAGCCCCCAGGAAATCCTTCCCAAGTGAACTTTGAAGAACAAAACAATCCTCAGATACCACGAAAATCAGTTGTTTTTGGAACCTCAGCCGAGGAAGTGGTAAAGGAAATTCGTTTCAGAATTGAACAGAAAACAACACTGACAGCCAGTGCAGGTATTTAAAAGAACACTGGTGGTCACTGGCTACTAGCTGAAATGGTGGTTGAAATTACCCGGCTATCTAGTTGAAGTGTAATATTAGTAGCTGTTCTTATTTATTTATTTATTTGTTTGTTTGTTTGTTTGTTTATTTATTTATTTTTGCAGTACTGGGGTTCGTACTCAGGACCTTGCACTTGCCAGGCAGGTGCTTCTGTCACTGAGCTATATCCCTGACTCTAGCTTTTCATTTAAAGGATGTAGTATCATTTTACTTACCTACTCCTTGATACAGCTTCTAATAGAGTAACTGTTAGAGGAATCGCTGACTATACAGGTAACTTGGAATTAAGAGGAAAATCTTTTGGACCCAAAGGAGTAAAACTATCATACATCTCATGTAGTCCTAGTTTTCCGTTAGATAACTTCAGTCTTGTCCTAGATTCAGTTGTTGGAGAGAACCCACAAAGCATCAACATAAGGAAATTCCTCCTCAAAATATACCAGGACTGGTGGCACAAACCCGTAATCCCAGCACTCCTGGCAGGCTGAGGCAGGAGGGTCACAAGTCTGAGCATAGCCTCAGCAGCTTAGCGACTTAGTCAAACCTGTCTCATATTGAAGAATAGAAAAGAACTGGTGCCGGGCGTGGTGGCTCACGCCTGTAATCCCAGCACTCGGGAGGCTGAGGCAGGAGGATTGGTGCGAGTTCGAGACCAGCCTGGGCTACCAAAGTGAGCTCAAGGCCAGCCTCAACTGCATAGCGAGACCCTGTCTCAAAAAGACAAAAAAAAAAAAGAAAGAAAAGAACTGGAGTCATAGCTCACTGCAGACCCTGGGCTCAGACTGTACTACATTTTAGATTTTAAACATCACAAGAATTAGATGTTCCTCATTTCTCTACAATAATTTGACAATTCCTTTTCCCAAAGTCATTGGGAGCCCTGGGCAGGTAGTAACACAGAAATCATGTGTTATTTTTAAAGTAGCCTTATGGGTCATTTCATATCATTTGTATTTAAGTGTTTTATCGCTATATAATTAGTAATCATACATATCAAGTCATTACAGTGTTCTTATTTTAAGGCATTGCTCCCAACACAATGTTAGCAAAAGTCTGCAGTGATAAGAATAAACCAAATGGACAATACCAAATTCTTCCCAACAGACAAGCTGTAATGGATTTCATCAAAGACCTACCAATTAGAAAGGTGAGGTGTTATATAAAATGTAGCATTTGCAT
>PVJA010006245.1:47500-74175 GCA_004027025.1 Myocastor coypus
AAAAACAAAAAAAGTAATAAATAAATAAAAGAGGAAAAGAATGGAATAAAAAAGAATGGAAATGATGAACATTAGTCCTGAGTACTATTTTTACAATTTTATCATCATTCCATCAGCTTTTCCTCAAGATGGCTCCTTTCCATTCCTGTACTTAAACTAAAGGACAATAAAAGCACTGAGCATGCCTGTAAAATTGGCTAAGCAAATAAGACTGAAAATCTTACTGAGATTGTGAGGTTTGTCTTGCTAGTCTCCTCTCTTTCTCCTTTTCATATTATTATTATTATTATTATTTTTTTTTTTTGGGGGGTGGGACCAGGGTTCGAACTCACGACCTTGCACTTGCCCAGCAGGCACTTGTGCCTCGGAGCTATCTCCCCAGCCCCTTATTATTATTTTTTTAAATTATGGTCAGCTCAGCCTGCTCTGGGGGTGGGGCTGGCACAGCATGTGGTGCCAGGGATTGAACCTCGGTCTCTGAGGTTGCCTAAGCTTGCCCAAACAAGTGCTTTAGACTGCTGAACCATCTCACCGACCCTGCTCTTTATTCTTTTGAGTGCAGTTATGGACTCTGATCATGGGTGGAGAGAGTGAAAGAGACAGACACCACAGCACTGTAGGTAACCTAGGGTCCAAGGAAAATAGCTTTCTTTTTTAATCTAAAAAATTACTTTTTAAAATTTCCATAGTGCTTGCAAGTAATATAAGTAGTTCAGATATTGGAGATTCAAATAAGGCTTTTAAGATAAATTTTTATGTAATTTATGATAATATAAAATAGATGGTCACCCTTCCCTTCAGTCCATAGTCTCTGCTATTTTCTGCATTGTTTTTTAATCTGAGTATTGCTTCCCCTCTAACAATTCTGTTTTTATTTCTGTATTTGTTTTATCTGTTTCATTCTATTGGGATTTGAATCTCTTAAGGGGGAACCTGTGGTCTATTCATTCCTTTTTCCCAAAGTTCTAGAACAGTATTCAAGTTGTCACTCATTCATTGAATAGTTGGAAAATGACTAATCTACATAACAATTCAACTTTTTGCTTGCAGTTACCCTATCAAAATAGGTAGGCCACAGCCAAGTAGATGGTGCAGGTCTCTAATCCACACCCAACTGCTATGTTCCAAATTATGACTGAGGCTTTAGAGTACTATAAATAAATAAATAATTAACTGGCTTATAGGTGAGAGAAATTCAGACTAGCCCCAAACTAGAAAACTGATAGTAAAATATTTAAATTTTAATTATATCTTATAATTGCAAGCTTATACTATCTCCTTAGTTTCAGTAGATGTAACTTATAACATCTACCTATTTTTAAATTTGTTTCTTCCATACAGAGAGACTTTATGGCACATGTAGTCGTATCAACATCTCATCTGTCTTTTTAGTTTTTAGATAGAACAGAAAAAAACTCATATTTTTAATGGTACACAAATTTTAATGTAAAAATTGAGATGTCTAAAGGATAATAATGTCTTAAATCCTCTTGACTGATCAAAATTAACTCAGTCTTTTTTGAGAAAGAAAGTAAAAGACTTGTTTTGTTTTGTTTTCCAGGGATGGAGAAAGGAAAAGTATGAGCGTTGAGAGGTAATTATTCATAATTAATGTTATTTATTTGTTTATTTGTTATTTATATATTTATTTTTGTGGAACTGGGGATTGAACTCAGGACCTTGCACTTGCCAAGCAGGCACTTGTGAATTAATGTTATCTTAAATAAATATTTTTGGTAGAATGTCACTAAAATTAGAAAATACTGGTGAAAGACAAATTAGAAATGATCTAGTTTTTTTTAGAGAATAAAAAATAGTAAAAAACAAATTTAAAATGATACAGAATTTCACTAAACAAAATAATAGGAATTCAACAATGGTTGTTACAAGGTATAAAGTTGCCTTCAAGGTAGTCTTTTATATTACCAGATATAAGCATGCAAAATTGTTTTTTGAAAAAGTTGTAAGAAATTAAAAAGGAAAAGAAAAAAATGTAAGCATTAACTGCTTCTTTCAATAATTAGAAGAAATCAGCCATACTGTTATCCAAGCTATCCTGTATAGATATAAATATATCTTTTTTTCTTCTTTCTCTCTTTCTTTTGTTCTTTTCCTGATCCCAGTCATTCCTTCCCTGTGAACAGATTCTTTCCTTTCATGGTATCTATTGCATCTTTTGGATTATTTACTATTTTAGGTTCTTACATTAGTGACACAATAGGATGTATGCACATGCGGCCCACTTAGTTCACTTAACAAGTATGGTCTCTAGTTGTGTCCATTGACCTGTAAAAGCCTGAAATTTATTTTGTTTTATAGCTGAGTAATTCATAGTGTAAAAATACATTATTTTGTCCATAGTTGATGGAACTTCTCAGTTTGAGGAAAGCACTTATTTTTCAAAAAACCCCTCAGTTATTTTTCCAAAGCAGCAAAGTCCCATGATATGCTCAAGAGCCACTGCCCGGCTGACTACTGACCTTGTGTTCATATTTATTGTTTGTGACCAAAGGAGCTGAGTGACTTTTATAAGACAACCCCATAAATGGGTTTGATAAACATTGGCTTTCTGATATGAGATATTATTGGCCAACTGAACAAATTTTTCCCTCTTTTATCATTTATTATTAAGAATGCTACTTGACATATAAGAATGTTTTCCATTTGCATGAAATTTGGTATGAAGAAAAAGAGAAAGAGAATGCAGGTCATAATCACACACAGAGAGCTTTCTTGTATATGTGGGTTCAGTCGCCAGTACTGAAGAAAGGAGCTCCTCCTGTATGTAAAGAACTTGCAATCATTAAGAAAGTACCCACTCTACTAGTAGGAAGCGAAGATCTAATTAGCTAACAGAACAGCAAATTAAAATGGCTTTTAAAATACATAGAAACATTTCTACTTTCATTTGTAGTGAAAGAAAAATATCAAAACTTCCCTAAGGTAGTGTCATTCACTGATGAAATTTAGCAGTGTTATCAAACATACTGTTGGCAAAACAATGGGAGTGAAAAATGTGAAAAGTATATATACTGCTTTCTTACTGGTGTCATAACAAATTGCTATAAATTCAGTGGTTTAACTAACACGAATATATTCTGTATTATTCTGGAGCTCTAAGTCCTAAAATGAAGTTGTTGGCTAAGCAATGCTCCTTGTACGGGCTGTAGGTGAAGATTCATTTCTTTCCCAAGGACATCTAAGTAAGGGTTGTTTGCATTCTTTGGCCCAGAGCTAGCACCTTTTCCTCTGACTCTGACCTGCTTCACAGGAATGGGGCATGTAGGGTACTCCAGGCTAATCACCCATCATGATTTATTTGCCATCTGTGAAGCCCTGTTAGCCACATAAGTCCTAGGTTTACAGGATTCTGAGATGAGGATAGCGGCATCTTTAAGGACCATTATTTGGCCCATCACAGGGAAAAATCACTGACAAATCAAAATCATAGATGAATGTATATAGGACTTTGATCCCTTCATTGTTTTTCTTTAGAAATTCATTCCACAGATGCAATCCCATGTTGTTTTGCATGTACACAGGTTATTCATTGCATTTTTCACTAGCAAAAAATTGAAAATAACTTACATAGCCATGAATAGAAAGTTTTAAAAATCATGTTATATTTTTAATTTAGAATATTATGTAGTCATATAAAATGAAATTAATCATTGGGAACTTTTACCAAGATAAACTGAGAAAATCAAGGTACTAAACAATGTATCTAATATTGTACTACTTAAGTTAAAATGAGGGATAGTTATTCTTGCTTATACTATACATGGATAAATATTAACCTGTTTCTGTTCTTATAGCCAAATGGCTGAAGGTAGATAACTTCACAAAGAAAAGAGTATTCTTTAGCCTGGAGGTGAAAGGGCTCATGTCTATTGATGGCCTTGGTAGTCTGCCAGGGCAGTGCCTGCCAACACCTGGCAAGACACAGAGGCCAACAGTGTGTGTCTTCTGACTTCTCTCCCACTCCTTAAGCCACCAGAATTCTACCCTGGGGCCCACCCTGATGATCTTTTTTAATTCTAGTCATTCTCAAAAGTCAGATCATTTCAACCCTCTCAATTAATGCCTCACACTGGGAATTCAACTTCAACACATGGGCCCTGGAAGGCACATTCAAACTCTAACCAAACCATAGCAGGGTGGAACATTTCAGGAGAAACTCATAAGAATAGAAAGGTTGGCAACAGAGGCCTACATAGGCCTGACTGTTCAGACTCAGAGAAGACTATGAGCCCTGGTGGCTCAAGCACAGTAGCAACTACGCTGCAGTGTTTTGATCAAGGCTGTGAAGCAGGTGCCAGGTCCATGGGAAGGGGCTACTACAGTGTATAGAAGGAAATTCACAGACACCATGCAACTAAGAACTACTTGAGCTCCTTAGCAGCCCCATACTACCCTGCTTTTGAAACTGACATAATGAGAAATGAATCTGAAGGACTGGTTGCTTGACAACCAATTGCATTCCTCAGTATGAAGGGATGTGAGCTGCCAGTCCCTTCCTCAGGTCAGAAAAATGATGTCATTGCATAGCAAGGGTGTGTAAGTAGTTCTGTGGCCCAGCATCAAGCAGTGCAAATTGAGAACCTGGAACTAATGTCACAGCATGGATGTGATGCCTGAGAAAAACATAGCAAAAATCTAGTTCATATGTTTGAACATGCATAGCAAGGCTTCAGAAGTTGGTATATATTCAGGGTTTAAACTGCCAGTGAAAGAGCATGCAAATCATAGCTGGATCTAAATTGAGAGAAATGGAGTCCAGTTGGGTATCCTGGTCAGCAAGAATTTTGAGATTCTTGGTGATTCCAATGGACTATAGTACAACCATAAAGTTCATCAAATGAAACAGCAGACCAGGGAGACAGCTCAGCCACATAAGTGCCTGCCTCACAAACACAAGCTCCAAAGTTCAATTCCTGGTACCGCAAAAACAAAAACAAACCAAAAAAAAAGAAACAGCAATAGGGAGAGGCAAAAAGAAAACATGAAGCGGGGCTGGGGAGATAGCTCAATAGAATAAGCACTTGCCTGGCAAATGCAAGAACCTGAGTTCAATCCCTGGTCCCGCAAAAAAAAAAGAAAGAAAGAAAACATGAAGCAAGACTTCTGAAAAGACCAACTTGCTGGGTAGGGCAGAAGGAAGAAAATCTGGGCTGTCACAAATAGCAGGCATCTAACTTTCTCTGAACCATAAAGGACAACATCCTGTCACAAAAACAGTCAGTGTGTAAATGTTATATAGTGTTATAAGTTCTAGTAGTATTACCACTATGAGTTGATGATTTTTAACCATTGTTTTAAAATATATCATAAAGAGGGCCAGCCAAATAGCTTAGTGGATTAAAGTACCTGCCAGCTGGTGCAGGGGCTGGAGGTTCAATCCCTGGGCCTGCTGTGCTGGCTCTGCCCCTGGGGCATGCTGAGGTGGCAGTTGAGACTGGGCATGGTGGTGCATGCCTGTAATCCCAGCTCTTGGGAAGCTGTAAACAGGTGGATCACTATGAGTCTGATCTAGTAGTGAGACCCTGAACACCATGTAGGCCCTTCTGTAAGATACAAATAAATAAATAAACATAAATAAATATTATAGAGAGAGCAACAGCACAAAATTTCTCCTTTGCTGATCCATTAACCTAACAAAATTGTTTTCTATTATGTATATAAACCATGTATCTTTAAATTAATTACCTCTAGTCCATCTGAAAATTTCTGTTCCACTGCAGAAAATATATCTGAATGCCTATTTAAATGTACCATATTGTTCCTGGAATGCTTTGAATTATAGTTTACTTTGTGCAGTGAAATCATTGTTGTCTTTCTAGGACATTTAATGAGATAAACAAAGCAGAAGAACAATACAGTTTGTGCCAGGAACTTTGCAGTGAACTTGCTCAAGATCTGCAGAAAGAAGGACTAAAGGTATTCTTAGCTTTTAAAATGGAGTACATTTGAATGAGTGTAAAATCAGAGGAAAAAAGCAGAGGATTTCCCTAGAGCTGTACTCATAGGTTACAGACCCCGCCCCCATCATCCTGTAGTGTTTTTCTCAGGTAGAAAGTGAACATCCAGGCCACTGAGCACACTGAGAACAAAAGCCTGTACTTTCTGTTAGAAATGCTTTGTACTTTCTGTTAGATAATCGTCTCTCGCAGCTGGCATGTTTAGTACATATTTCCTAGCACTCTCAAATCAGAGGTGGCATTATTTCAAAGTATAATGCAAAAGCATTAAAACTTTATTACAAAGAATGGGGTATCATAAACATTTTCTCATAGTCCTTCTCTATTGTATCTCAAGAATAAAGAGTTCTTTACAAATAAGCTTTTAATTTTAGATTCATTATAGATTACAGAAAAGTTACAAAAAAGAATGTAGAGGTTTCCAGTGTACACCTCACCCAATTTCCTCAATTATTAACATTCAGTAGTACATTGTCAAAAAAATAATTTCTGTGTATTGTTACTAATTTTTGGGCTCTAATTGGCTTTATGTTTTTTTTTTTTTTTTATTAATTACTGCTCTCTGTTCCAGGGTTCAGTCCAAGAAGTTAGTTGGTCATAGCTCATTAATTGTCTCTGGTCTGTGCCAGTTTCCTTGTCTTCTTTTTCATGACTTTGACAGTATCCTGTAGAATATTCTTCAGTGTAGATTTGTCTGTAGTTTTCTGACAGTTAGAACAGGACTGCAGGGGCCAGGCAGATAGCTGAGGAGCAAAAGTACCTGCCTGCCAAGCACAATGCCCTGAGTTCGATCCCCAGTTCTGCAAAAAAAAAAAAAAAAAGAACAGGACTATAAGTTTTTAGAAGGAATACACAGTGTTGAAATGTCCTTATCATCATATGATGACAGAGAGTATGTGACAGTCATGTGGAGAGTGGTGTTACCCATCTCACCAAGTTAAGGTAGTGCTTGCTAGGGTTCTCCACTGTGAAATTATGTTTTCTTTTTCCTTTGGAACTGAGTTAGTAAGTCTAACCCAAGTGACAGAGGGTAGGAATGAGGTCCAACCTCTAGGAGATACTAAAATGTGTCTAATACAGAATTTATCCATCTGTAAGTTAATGGGTTGGTGGTGTTCACCATCTATTTCTGAAGCTTTTCCCCATTCCCAGCCAAGACTACCCTGACTGCATGGGGGCTCTCCTAGATAAATTGTTTAGCATCCAGTGGCTGGATGTAGTTGGCACACAACATGTTGAGCTACCCATAAGCCCTTTTTAGTGAGACACTTTTAGAAAGATTTCTCTCCCTGCCTTTTTAGGAACTACATCAGCCTTGAAATGAGTTCAGTAAAAAGAAAGTGATCAATTAAGATTGCCTTTATATTTTTTGTTATGACAATTTTCATTACCATAATTGATTATATTTCCACATTTTTATATGCCCATGGAGACTTTCCTGATTTTTACTAACCTATAAATAACTTGTCTAGATGTTAGAAAGCTTTATCTAATGATATATTTTGTATGTTATAGGGTCGAACTGTTACCATTAAGCTGAAGAATGTGAATTTTGAAGTAAAAACTCGTGCATCTACAGTTTCATCTGTTGTTTCTACCGCAGAAGAAATATTTGCCATTGCAAAGGAGTTGCTAAGAACAGAAATTGATGCTGATTTTCCTCATCCCTTAAGATTGAGACTTATGGGTATGAGTTCTTGTTTTTCCGTAAATCTTAGATTTTTCCCAAAGACTTAGCGTTGGAAATATCCTGAGCTCAATTTTACTTCTTAATCTTATAAACTTACTTCTGCTGTCCTACTGCCGTTTGTCTTTATTCTTAGAATGATACATATGAAACAGGTTATTAATTTATTTCTAGTATAAGCCAATTAAACTCCCCCCCCCTTGTTATGTTCTGAAATCCTTGGGGTAAGATATGTTCCAAAATTCAAAACTTTTCACATTTGAGAAAGCATATAATGTGGCAATCTGGGGCTAGTGAGATAGTTTAGCAGACTAATACCTGCTTAGGCAAGTGCAGGGATGAGGATTGAATCCCTGGCACCATATGCCAAGCTGGCCTGCAAACAGGGCATCCTGAGCTGGCTACTGAGTCCAGGTGTGATGGTGCATACCTATAAACCCAGCACTGGGAATGCTGAAAAAGGAAGATCACTATGAATCCATGAATCCAGTCTATATAGTGAGATCCTATAGACCCTGTACTAAATACGTAAAAAACAAAACAAAACAAACAAACAAACAAACAAAATCTTGGGAATCTGGATCAGCACCTCTACCTCCTGATCAAAAATATTAATATTTCTATAGCAAAACAAAATTCAGACTATGAACACCCTAAATAGTATTATATTAATTCACTCATCATTTATCACTTGTTGCTTATGATTTCCAGAACTTCGTATTTCAGAATTATAGATAAAAGATTATAACACTAGAAAACCACATCTCAAGCCACTACATGGTAAAAATAAACAAATAAACCATGTTTTCAAAATGGACTGTGTGAGGGCTGGCATAAAGTACCTGCTTAGGCAAGCACAGCAACCAAGGTTCAATCCCCAGCACTACATACCACGCCAGCCCCACTGAGCCTGCCACAAAAAAAAAAAAGAACTATGTGAGAGAACTTATGTACTGTAGTTAAGCACTCCAGATGCCTTCTTACTGCTAAAATTTAGTCATTACTTTCTCTTTCGTTCTTTTTAATGTATTTAGTACAGGGTCTATAGGGTCTTCCTACACAGATTGGACTCATAGTGATCTTCCTGCTATCAGTCTCCCAAGTGCTGGGATTACAGGCACACACCACCATGCCCAGTCTTCATACTTTCACATATGGAAGGTGAAATCACACAGTGAAATCACTAAAATAGGGGCTAGTGAGATAGCTCAGCAGACTAAAGCACCTACTTCTGCAGAGCGCAACAACCCAGCTTTGATCCTGGAGTGTGCTGAGATGAAGACTGAGACTGGGCATGGTAGCACACACCTATAATACTGGTCCTTGGGAGGCTGAAAACAGGAGAATCACTGTGAGTCAGATCTATGTAGTGAGACCCCGTAGATCCTGTACTAAATAGAAAGGAACAACAACAACAAAAGAACCACTAGAATAAGGTGTTGTTGGTTTGTTTTTCCTGTTTTTGTATTTTTAGGGAAGGATCTACAGGGACAGGGTGTTTAGGGTCTCACTACTAGATCAGACTCATAGTCATCCACCTGTCTACAGCCTCCCAAAAGCTGAGATTACAGGCATGCACCATCATGCCCAGTCTCAATTGCCCTCTCAGCATGTCCCAGGGGTGGGGCTGGCATGGCAGGCCTGGGGATAAAGTGTTAATTAAAGGAGACAGAGGTACATCTTTGTAGAGTCTTGGCAGCAATCAAGATACCCTTTAGCAAATGGATAAACTATTTTGTACCCAGACAACAGAATAATATACATGACATAAAATAAATGAGCCATCAAGCAATGGAGGAAAAAAACCAATCTGATGAGGTTACATCTGTATGGGTCCAACTACAATGATACCCTGGTTCACAAACTCAATTCCATCATTCTGGTCACAAACAAAATTGAGAACCAAACCAAATTCAATAGTTAGGTTCAATGTTGACCTCAGGGGGAAATTTGATTTTGTTCTCATCCTGTTTGTGGAGAGAATCGAGTTCCTGAACCTAGATAAGGTATTCCCCAAAAGGCAAAACAATGGAGATAATAAAAAGATTGAGGGCCAGGCATGGTGGCATATACCTCTGATCCCAGCACTCAGGAAGTTGAGGCAGGAGGATTGCCACAGGTTCGAGGCCATCCTGGGCTACATAGTGAGCTCAATGCCAGCCTGAATTATATGGTGAGTCCCTGTCTCATAAAACCAAAAATTAAGATGGGTTGTTTGGGTTGTAGGAAGGAAGGAATGAGCAAGCGCAGCAGATATGTAGGCAGTAAAGTTGCTATTTTATATGATTCTATAATGGTGAATGCATGTCATTATTAATTTGTCTAAGCCTCAGGAATGTACAAAAGTGAACTCACCTGTGAGCTGTGGACTGTGGGCGCTAGTGTTGTGTCAGTGGAGATTCATCCATGTGACCAATGTGCTATTTCAGTGCAGGGAGTCGACAAGCTGTGCATGTACGGAAGCAGAGCATGTTTGGAAAGTCTCTGAGCTATCTACTCAGATTTACTGTGAACCTAAAACTGCTCTTTCAAAAACAAAACTCTGTTTAAAAAACAAAAGCTGAATATTTTGTAGCTAATTCCCATTAGTTATATTTTGTCTTTAATGGCATTGTACACCATATGCAAATTCAAAGTGCTGTAACACTGCCAACTCCAGTAGAGTGGTGATATTTAATGATACCCAGTTTTATAAAGGAAAGCAATTTCTACTCCAAAAATGGGCTTTGAAAAAGCCCTCATCCTGCCCTTCCTGAACACAGAGGATTGAGGTACACTCCAGCTTTTATTGTTTCTTATTTTATGACAAGACCTTGGTAAGTTGCTCACCAAGATTGGCTTTAGACTTGTGACTCTCCTGCTTACCCTCTTAGAGTGCTGGAGTTACAGGCTCATGCTGCCATACCTGGTTAAAAGCATTCTTTAATTAAGAAAATATTGGGCTGGAGGTATAGCTGATTATAGGGTACCTACCTAGTATGCACAATGCCCCGCTTAGATCCCCAGCACAGCAACAAAAAGCAAATCTGTATGTCTTTTGTGTTGCCTTATTCTCTCTAACCAGTGTTTTGTACCTGTGTTGTAACACTGTCATGCAAAATGGTTTTACTTGATGGAGAGAGAATTGGCTTTGTTGAATTTGCAATTAATTAATTGTCATTGGTTTTCTGTAGGTGTTCGGGTATCTAGCTTTCCCAGTGAAGAAGACCGAAAACACCAACAAAGGAGCATCGTTGGCTTCTTGCAGGCTGGGAACCAAGCTTCGTCAGCCAATGGGAATAGAGTTGAGAAAGCTGATAAAGATCAGTTTGTAAAACCTCTAAAAATGTCTCATGGGAAGAGCTTTTTTGACAAAAAAAGATCAGAAATGAAATGGACCCACCAAGACACACCTCAATGTGAAGCTGTAGATAAGCAAAATTTACAGACGCCACAACCATTCCAAGTTATAAAGAAGCCGCATGAGAATTTAGAAATGTCAGAGAGTTGGGAGAGCTATCAGAGATTTACTTGTCCCGTTTGCTTCAGGGAGCCAGGAAGCACCAGTCTGGAAGCCTTTAATAAACATATAGATGTGTGTCTTGATGGCCCTTCAGTCAGTGAGAACTCCAAAGTGTTAACGTGTTCATATGCTTTCTCTGCTGATAGTAACCACAAAGAAAATGCACATCATTCTTTTCCACTTGGGGAGAAACAAGATTTTGAGACCCATCAGAAAAATGTAGAAATCGCTTCAGAAGATTGTGTTGGTCTGGTAGAGATGAAAGAGAGCTCCTCAAAACCAGGAAGTGTGGACCCTTTAAGGAACAAGCACAGCAAAGAGGAGCCTTCTGGCTTTCCCACCAGGTCTTCTGGTGCTGTTTCACTAGAAAATGCAGATGTTGGGTTGTTAAGTGGGCAAGACTCCCTTCAACCTTTTTCATTTAAAGTGGCAGCTGGCCAGGCTCTAGTTTGTCCTGTTTGTAATCTAGAACAAAAGACTTTGGACCTTACCCAGTTCAACAAGCATGTGGATGTTTGTTTAAATAAAGGTATTATCCAAGAACTGAGAAGTGATGGAGTTAATGTAGTCAGCCAAGCCAAGGAAAGCTCCAGAAGTACTGGTGAGTTTGCAGTCATGAAGAAGAACAATTTTCTAAGAATACATTTTATTAATTTTCTAAGAATATATATTATCAATGAGATTGCTAAATCTAAGATGCATATTGTTAAGATGGTCGCATTGGGAAAGTGTTCATTACTTAATGATAAGTTAAAATACCTCAAGCCAATAGCTTCTGAGAATGTAAAGAAAACTCCAGTTTGGTTTTAATTTAATACAGAATGAGTTCACAGGTTTAGCGAGCTGAGGGTTTTAATTTAAAAAATTCTTCAGAAAACATATAATGGCAAAGTCATTATATTTACAGAAAGAACTAGGGCACTTCTCTAAATTTTTTTCTTGGTAGTATTCTACTCACATTCCAAAAAGTAGAATTAAGTGTGATTACTAGTAAAGTACAA
The DNA here is from genome assembly GCA_004027025.1 of Myocastor coypus. Lineage (NCBI taxonomy): Eukaryota > Metazoa > Chordata > Mammalia > Rodentia > Myocastoridae > Myocastor > Myocastor coypus. The sequence goes on from PVJA010006245.1 coordinate 59,669, forward strand.
AGAAAAATTAACTTTACATTTGTATAAAGTTTTTCAGTTATTTCATGTTCTCATTATAGATTTGTTTTATTTTTCTTACCTCCAAAGGTACCTCAAGCAAAGTACAGAAGACTGTGACAAAAACAAAAAGGTAGGATTAATTTAGCTTTAATAGTACTAACTAGGAAACTAACATATTTTGGGATCTTATTTTTAGGGGATGTGAAATTTTGCTTTTATAAAGCATTAAAATAGCCAGGCGTGGTGGCTCATGCCTGTAATCCCAGCACTCGGGAGGCTGAGGCAGGAGGATCGGTGCGAGTTTGAGACCAGCTGGGGCTACAAAAGTGAGCTCAAGGTCAGGCTGAACTGCATAGTGAGACCCTGTCTCAAAAAGGCAATAAATAAATAAATAAATAAATAAATAAATAAATAAATCGAATAAAACATTAAAATAACATTTTAAAAATCAGTTATTTGAGCTTTGGCAAGTGCAGGGACCAAGGTTTGATCTCAAGTTCTGCATGCCACACCGGCCCTGTCCCTGTGGCATGCTGAGCTGGTGACAGAGTCCAGGCATAGTGGTGCACACCTGTAATCCCAGCACTGGGGAGCCTGAAAACAGTAGGATCAGTAGGAGTCCAATCTGCGTAGTGAGACTCCGTACCAAATACACAAATGAGAAAAAAAAATCAATTACCTAAAAAATTATTTTTTTAAGTCTCCTGCATTTTAAAATTTGAAAGGTACATTAGATACTGTGAAAGGGAAAGACCTTGTTCAACAGGAAGGAAAAACTGGGATGAGGAAAAAGTCAGGGCAGGGGAGAGATATTTATGTGTATGTACGATGGCTTGGATAATTCTGCTGCTGCTTTCTGCTGGTCTACAGAAGGGAGCAGTTGATGCTTAATTTTTTTCTTTTTTTAAAATTTCTTCAAACTTTTTAAACCAGTTTTGCATGCTTGTATCGTAATCTGAACAACCAATTTGAAGACAATACTATGCAATACAGGAATCATTGTCAAATTCCTATTGTTTTGTTTGGTGAAGTTCTGTATCATTTCTAGTCATTTTTTATTTATTTGTTTTTTTTACTATTTCATGTTCTCTTTAGATAATAATACTAATAAAAAAAATCTCCTACATTTTAATTTTGTGTTTTTCATTCCAGGCCAAGACTGATGACGAAGTATTCAACATCAAAGAAAATAAAACTAAACAATCCAAGACATACCCTTGATATATTTTTTAAATGAATATTGAACACTTTTTAAATCATCATTGAAACTTGTTATTCTTATAATCGATGAATTCTTTTTCATTTTAGCTGTATAGATTTAAGGAAAGCAACTATAGTAATCCCTCTCCAATAGATACTAATTTACTTCTTTATACCATCTGTTTATAACCATGAAAATTTTATCTCCATTATACATCAGTTGCATTAGTTGCAAACTGAATCAATCCTGTCACTAGTTAATTTGTTTGTTTATTTGTTTGTTTTGATATAGGGTCTCACTACCCAGTTTGGACTCAGAGTGATCCCCTCTCAGCCTCCCAGCACTGGGATTGCAGGCATATGCCATTACATCTTGTTTGGGGCCTGCTAGGCTGGCACAGCATGTGGTGCTGGGGATTGAGCTCAGGACCTTGCCTTGCCAGTCAGGCCCATACGCCGCCAAGCTGTTTCTCAGTCTAAGAGATTATTTTTGGTTTTTCTTGTTTTTGTTTTTGTTTTCTTTTTGAGATCATTTTTGAAAAGAAAATAAATGGAATCAGAATGTTACTTTCTTATCATAGTAAATATAAACACATATTTATTCGGTGTTTAATAACCACTTAATTGATGTTAGACTGCTATATTTGGTCTGTGTCCAGATATTTCTTGAACATTGATAATTCAAATTCATTGTGAGTTTGTGAAGAATATTAAGAGTCACAACTAGCATACATAGGTTACCTGCAAGAAAATAATGTTGCACTTTTATCTGAGAAAAGAATTTCTGCTTAGAATATTAACCTCATTTTTGTTTTTCTTATTTAAAATTCTTTTATGAATAAGCACGTGGTTCACTTTTAAAAAATAGTCTGATTGAAAGGGGTTTTTTTAGAGTTTTTTATTTTATTTTATTTTATTTCTTGTTTCAGAACTTTTGTTTGTTTGTTTATTTATTTTTATGGCTGGCTCAGCCTACCCTGAGGGCAGGCCTGGTGCAGCATGTGGTGGATCGAACTGTGGTCTCTGCAGCTGCCCAAGCTTTCCTAAGCAGGCCCGTTAGACCACTGAGCCATCCTGCTGGGCCCCGAAAGTAGTTTTCTTAAATTAATTTATTTTTAAGTATTTATAGATATAGATATAAATACAGATTTTTTTTTAATTATAGAACTTCTAATAGCATTGTTTCATTTTCTGTTCCTTTTTTAAAAAGATTTTATATATCTGGTACAGGGTCTCACCACATAGCTCAGACTCTGCTGATTCTCATGTCTCAGCCTCCACAGAGCTGGGATTACAGGGGTGTGCCACTGCTCCCAGTCTTGGTTACCAGCTCAGCGTGCCTAGGGCAGGGTCAGCATGGCATGTAGTACCAGGGATTGAACCCTGGTCCTTGTGCTTGCCTAGGCAGGCACTTAGACTGCTAAGCTATCTCCACAGCTCCTATTTCGTTTCTTGACAGTACTTTTCACAGATCTATGAAATAAGAAAAATTGCGTAGTCACTTTATTTCCATTCTAATTCCTAAGAAAAAATGTGCAATTCAGATGATTATTGTGTATTAAAACCTTTCTGTTGGCTAGGGAGATAGTACCTGCCTGGCAAGCTCAAGGACCCAAGTTTGATCTCAGGCATGCCTGTGATCAGAGTGCTGGGGAGGCTGAGACAGGAGGATCACTGTGAGTCTGAACTGTGTAGTGAAGCCCTGTATCAAATTAAATAGATAAATAAATAAATAAATAAGGCAATCCTTTCTTGGTTGCATTTCTATCATTTTTATTATTTGTAAAAGACAGTACTGCTTATGTTAAGTGGTTGCTTAATACATATGTTCTATCAGTGTATTCTTACCTAAAAATATGATTTAACTGCAATCGTTACTTTACTGCTTTGTAGAACTCAATTTTTTTTAATTTTTCTACTTTCATATTTTAGCTTGTTATCTGTCATCACAAGGAAATAGTGTGTGAGGTACAGCTTGTTTAGGATCTTGTAAAGAGCTTTTGACCAAATTGCTAACTTAGCTGTTTCTGTTCTTGTTCTGTGGATTTAACCCAGACCCTCATGGATGCTCGGCATGCATCCTGCCCCTGAGCTGCATACATCCTGAACCTTTGTTTACTTGAGACAGGGCCATGCTAAGTTATCCAGGCTGACCTCAAATATCAAATCTTCCTGTCTCAACCTTAGGATTATGCCCATGCCCCACCACATCCATCTAGTAAACTTGACTTTTAATTAGATTGTTTAAAGTTAGGCTAATGTTTGTAGTCAGACTGTCTCGTAGGGCCAGCGAGATAGCTCAGCAAACTAAGCGACTGCTTTGGCAAGTTCAGGGACCAGGGTTCCATCCCCAGCCCTACATGCCATGTAGCCCTGCCCCCAGGGTGCACTGAGGACCAAGTCTGGGCGTGGTAGCTCATGCTGTAATCCTGTTGCAGAGGCTGGAAACAGGAAGATCACCATAAGTCCAAGCTGTAGTGAGACCCTGTACCAAATACATAAATGAAAATAAAAAAAAGATTGTCTCATGCCTGACGCTCTTCTAAGCCAAAATTGTATTTCTGTAGTGCTTTTTGTTTTACTTAATGCTTTGTGTTTTACTTAATGCAAATAATGTATTGACTATAATGAAATTTAACATATTGAAAAATAGCACTATATTTAATTGTTTTTTATATTGCTTGTTTTATTTTTATTGTTTTCAATATTAAATACTAAATTAATAGGGGCTGGGAGATAGCTCCATTGCACAAGTGCCTGCCTGGCAAGTACAAGGTTGTGAACTTGAACCCCGGTCCTGAAAAATAAATAAATAAACAAACAAACAAATAAATAAGTAAATAAATAATTTTCATTTAGGGAATACATTTTTCTGAATGTTATGTTGTAATGATATCTAATCACAATTTTAAATAAAATTTAAAAATTTTATTTCATGTGTTAGCCAATAGAGATGTTTACTTTTCCACTCTTTCATTTCATCTCATGATGTTTTTATTCCACTATTTCTGCCTAAAATTCTGTCTGCTTTTTTTTTTTTTTTTTTTGCTATCTCTTTGGCTAATGTATCCAATCCATCTTTTTTTTAATTTTCACTTGGAGCATTTTTAGAAAGTATATTAAAATAGCAATAGTAATAAGCATCCATAATTTTGCTTAGAGGATCATAATAGAAACAACCACCCAGAAGGACATATTTGCAACACTTACAACTGGTCACAAAACAAGCAAAAATGAGTATCAGTAATACTGCATTGATTCTTATGAATCAGGAAGAGATAATCAATTGAAATTTGAATGATTTTACTTTATGTAATACTTAATATGAAAGGAAATCCATACGACCAAGGAATGTGAAAATATTTTTAACCATATTAGTGATCTGGAAATGAAGCACAAAACTACAGAGACACTATATAATACATCTACATCAACTTTATCCAAAAAGATAAAACATTCCAAAGACAATAAATTTTAGAGTTGATTTGAACTCCTACATTGAAAAAAAAAGACTTGCAAATAGTTTATCCTGTAGTAAATTTAATAAGGTGAATAAAAACTGGAAACAAGTGAAACTAAAACTTCTCATGTTGCTAGATATGTTTGCCTACTTTTTAAAAAGAGGTTTATGTTTGGCTCACTTGCCCACATTTAAAAAAAAAAAAAAAGTTTAATAAAAAGTTTAAGAAAGCTCCAGCTGGGCCATGCTATAATCCCAGCACTCAAGAGGGCTGAGGCAGTTTCTGTAATTTCTAAGCCAGCCTGAGCTACACAACTAGGTAAGTCCATCCAGGACTATATAGTGAGGCCTTGTCTCAAAAAAACAAAGATCTGTAAGACTAATTATAAGAACAAAATAGTAATATCCAATTCAAATTGCAAAATAAAGTGACATCACTCATCATAAGACCAACAGTCTCCAAGATATCTTGGGAGAAAATCTATCAAAACTGCAAGGATTTGGAAACTACAAAACATGACTGAATGATAAACAGTACATCTAAGTAAATGAGTGATCCTCTTCATGAGTAACAACAATGACTATCAACTATTCCCCTGTTATTAGTTTTGTATGTGGATTTGTTTTTATTGACTGGGACTTAGGACATGGCATGAGCTGAAAAATACCACCTTTGGGCACCCTCTTTTTCTTCCCTCCAGGCCAAAGTTATTTTGTAAGTGTAATAAAATTTGAAGCAAAGTCTTTTATGTTTTTTCTTAGTATTTGATAAATAAACCTAACATTTTCTATAGAATAACAAAGGCCTAATAATCATAGTGTAAAATAGGTCCTCTTAGATTTCCATATCTATTATAAAGCTGAAGTAATACAGTGATATTTGTATATGGATAGACATTTTAAATAACAGGATGAAATGTATTGACTATTCAATAAATGACCCCTGTGTGGCTAATTGTAGTATTAGTTATTTCCTAGTTGCTGGGACAAAATAGCTAATATCTGCCAACCTCAAGGAGGTAGGGTTCGTTTTGGCTCATGGTTGGTTGATTCACAGTTTTAGAGGGTTCAGGTGATGGTAAGCTTACTCTAAGGCAAAACTGGCAGGGTGGGAAGGGCCCTGAAGGGGGCAGTTGCCCAAACCTTGGGGCCTAGGAAGCAGAGAGAGAAGGGAGGAGCCAGGGATAAGAATAGACCCTTCCAGCACCTACCTGTCATCCTAACACTTGAGGTTTCAGCAGAAGGTTCTACCCAGCCTGGGATATACAGTGCAACCCTGTCTCAAAATAGCCCTTTCAGGTCACACCCCAAGTGCCCACCTCTAGCCAGACCCCACTTTTTCTGGCACATTCATCTAGGACCATGTTAGTGAACCTTTTAGACTCTGCCCACACTGCAACTGAAAACCCGCTGATCACGAAGTGCCAATACTGCAGTTCAACCTGAATATCCAATGCTTGGCTGCTGGGGTGACTTAGTTTGTGTGCCCAGAGAGCACTATGTGTGCCCACTACAGCACATGTGCCATAGGTTTGCTGCTACTGGCCTAAGAACTTGTAAATGAGTATAGTATCCCAAGCATCCACGCCCTTTCCAGGACCCCCACCTCTGAGCACATGAGACTTTGGGAGGACATTTTTAGACCTACATCATAATGAGTACACATTGAAAGAAAAAAAAAATTTGATCCCTAACTTACTGTGTCAAGAGTCTCCATGTCCACTGTCAATTCTGATTATTTGCCAGGAGGACTATAGACCTCAAAAAATCTCATATTCATGGTTATAGTTGGTTAACAGTGAAAAGATACAGAAGAAAAGCAGCAAAGGGAAGAACACAGACAGAGTTCCGGAGAAATCTGGCACAAGCTTCTACTGGTGTCATGAGATGCAGTCAATTCTCCCAGGTACAATATGTGGCCAAATATGCAAAGTATTGCCAACCAGGGGAGCTTTCCCTGTCCTTGGTCTTCAGAGTTTTCCCTGAAACTCAGGGACAGAGGCATCTAGCACCCCATATGATAGACCTTAGCACCTCAGCCTCAAGTCCCCCAGAAATCTAACAATACTGCTTGGCCCAAAGGTATTAAAAACGCAGTCATCTGGGCATGGCAGTGCATGCCTGGAATCCCAGCACTCAAGCAGGCTGAGGGAGGAGGAGTATAAATTTGAGCCCAATAGCATAGTGAAACCTTGCTTAAAATTGTTCAAAAGCAGGGAGGGGGCATTCAGGGTAAAAATCCTGAGTTCAAGCCCTATGATCCAAAAAAATAAGTATAGAAGACATATGTTTACCATGCATCAGATGTTAATGTCATCTCTCTCATCAAGCTAGTACCATGTGTCTTAAGACCTTAGGCACATTAAAACATTTTTATCACCCTGGATAGTCCAAAGACTCTGCAGTCATGTCCCAGGAGCTGGCCGAGGGCCAGTGCCAAAGTGAAGCTTTTGTTTGAAGTCTATAGAGCTGAACAGCCTGAACCTGCTGAATTAATTTTTTTACTTCACACTCACAAAATAAACATCAATTTATTAGAATTGTGCTTGAATAAACAATAAATTACATAAAGGGTGACATTTTCCTGCTTCCTTTGTAAAATGCAGAGAAATTTCAAACCCATAGCTTAATTTAAGAGTAACAGATAAGGCTAAGGGCTTATGCATTTGGAGTACATCTTCGTTGGTATGTAACACAACCAATAATTAGGCTTAATTCTTCCCATTGTGTAATCTCTTCAGGAGAATTAAAAGATCTCTTAATACCACTCTTTCTGTTTTTTCCTGTAGTATGTAGCTGTATATGTTACCATCTGGTTGATGTGTTTGGTTGTTTCAGGGTCTCACTACACAGCTCGGATTCAGTGATCCTCCTGCTTTCAGCCTCCCTAGCACTGGGATTAAAGCTATATGCCACTATGTCTACATTCTGTGGCTGGCTTATCCTGTCCTAGGGATGGGGCTGCCATTGCATAGGGTGCAGGAGGATCAAAGCGTGGTTCCTGAGCTTGCCTAAGCTTGCCTGAGCTTGCCTAAGCAGGCAAGTCTGCTGAGCTATCTCACCAGCCCCCAGTCTGGTTGGTAACAGGGACAGCAGCATTGTAACATGCATTTATGCATCCTAGTAATTACATTAAAACTAATAAAGTTAGTGTGGAATTGCAAGGTTGATGAACCTATTGAAGAAGCAATCTCCAAGGTGAAGAGGACATTGAGGTGGTCATGGAAAACACAATACAGAGCTAAAGAGGGAACTGATGCTAAGAAAATGTAGGCAGAGGGAAATGTTACTGGAGCCAGGTTCTTGGGTCCAGAAACAATGGAAATGTGACTGGGCCTAGAAGAAAAGCAGGCTTTTAATTGGGACTTCGCACAAGCCAGGAGGGAGCCACACTCTGACAAAAGGCAGGTGAGGACAGCTGCTCTATGGGCAAAGGAGGGGGTGATGGACACAGAAGATGTTCCCACCAGAGGCTCTCATTCAGGTTCTCTGTGTGAGCAGTGGTTTCAGATGTGCGGGAGTTACGTGGCTGCCCAGAGTCTGAGGTTGGTTACAGGCAACTCCTGGTAAGAGGTTTGACTCTTACCACTGCTCAGATCAGAAGTTTACAGGGTGCTGATCCTTGTTACTAGGTCATGTGTGTAGCTATTGTATTAATTCCAGAATTGTTGTGTGAGCTCTGGGTCCCCATGTACATCCTTTCTGGTATGAAACAAGCATGGTCCCCGTAGGTCTCTCTGTCAGCATTTGATCGTGCTACTTTTGGGTTGTTCCTGATTGTCTCATAAACATTTATATAAACAGTTCAGAAGTAAAGGAGACAAAGACAGACAGATGGAGACACAGCAAGCCAGACAGACACACAGACATAGACACAGAGAGAGAGGAATTAATAGAAGATAATTTTATTGCTCTCATTTAAATGTATCTGTTTGCCATTACTGGCCTTTTAACTTATCTCCTTTATTTACTTCTACCTTTTCCTCTATCAACTTCAGAGTTATTACTGGATTTTTTTCTACCCTTATAGAGCCTTTTGGAAACTCATTTCTTTCCATGCCTTTTGTCAAGCCCTTATTAATTGCTGAAACTTTGACCTTCCAAGTGATCTCTCACATTTCCCTGTGCTATATTATTTTGGGAGCTTTTTGTTATAGTTTGTATCTAGTTATCCCCCAAAGTCTCATGTAAATCATGGGACTGTCAAGCACATGGCTCAAGGGATGGGGCCAAAGGATCAGGGCAGGGCTTGAGGGGGCGTGACCAAGAGAGGCGCCAACCATTAAAACTGACAGCACGCGCTGTCAGAGCCCACCAGGCAGCAGTCTCTGGAGGTATGGAGCAGGTCATCCTGGACACAGCAGCACCCAGCCTCTCCTCCAGTCCCTATAAAGTGGGAGCAGCATATTGAACCCTCCAGTGACTGTGAGCTAACTAAACCTTTCCTCCCCTAAGCTTGTATGTCAGGTATTTGACCCAGCAACAATAGAATAGTAACTAAGACACTTAAAAAAAAAAAAAAAAAAAAAAAAAGATTAGCTATAAGTGATGCATTTGTAATCTCACCTTCATCTAAAGGAACAAACAAAACTATCCACTCCAGCATTGGGCAGAGGGTAGGCTTGGTGATAGTTAAGTAGAGGACTGTGATTAAGATGATTTTGGTGTCGTAAATACTCCTACCTGGACAGATTTCAAAGTATATGATAGCAAACAGTTCACAAAACTCACGAAAGTATAGCACCTTTGTCAAACTGACAGAGGCAAGGTTTCACATCATCACCCTAAATACTCCATCTCTTGATGATATGCTCCAAACACAGGTGGGGTACCCAAAGCCAGCCACGTTGCATAGCTTGTGGATCCTGACAAGGCCAAGTGGTTTCCCTTTTCTGGCATCTGTGTTCTGTGACTGCTTCTCCTTGTGGTGTGCTCCCTGAGTGTCCTTGACCCTCTCCCTCTCTGTACCAATGCCATCCTTCACCTCAACCAAAGGGCCCCTTTCCGGGAAAAGACCCTTTGCCCTTTGGAAAAACCAGCCACCACTTTGGGTTTTCTTTTGTTTATGAAGACCCTGAAACATTCTTTGCTGTGGCTTTTTTTATTTAATTAAAATAATTTTTTAAAAAAATTTATGTATTTGGTATAGGGTGTCTCTGTGCAGCTGGGCCTCGTAGTGATCCTCCTGCTTCAGCCTAATCAACCCTGGGATTATAGGCATGTGCCACCATGCTCAGTCTTTGTGGCCAGCTCAGTGCACCCATGGCAGGGCCAGTGCAGCATGTGGTACCAGGGATCAAACCCGGATCCCTGCACTTGCCTAAGTAGGTACTTAGTTTGCTAAGCTATCTCTTTCCTTTGCTGTGGCTTTCTACGCATGCCTCTCACAAGACAATGGGTGCTTACAGGTCTGGAGTTTTCATTTATCTTTGAATTCCAGCTATGGAATATATGGCCCAGTACACAGCAGGTGTTAATAATCATTTGCTGATGTATAAAAGACTAAGCAATATGGGTGCAAAGAATGCTGTCTATTACTATCTTACTGTTTCCCCTCTAGAAGACAGGGTGGTAGCTCATGTAGAATTACATTCAAACTCCACCCGGAGGGCTGGACACTCCCAAATGAGAGGATTGCATTACTCTCCCTGAATTAGGTAATGTTTTACCTAATACATACTTTATTACTATGTCCTTTGGGAGTAGTTTGGAAGTATCTGGGCAAAGGTTCAAACTGTGATGATTAAACTAGGGCTAAAAAATATTTTTGAGGAAATAATCCATTTGAAAAACCATTCCTAAGGGCCAGTCAGATAGCTCAGCAGACTAAAGCACTTGCTTAGGCAGGGTACAGTGGCCGGGCTTCAGTCCCCGGTGTGCTGGCCCTAATGTGGGGCTTGCTGAGACAGAGATTGAGACTGGGCATGGTGGTGTGCACCTGTAATCCCAGCACTTTGGAGGCTGAAAACAGGAGGAGCACTACGAGTCCAGTCTATGTAGTGAGATCCCATAGACCCTGTTATGCCCTGTACTAAATACATAAAAAAAAAAAAAAAAATTCAGTCATGGTGGCACATGCCTGTAATCCCAGCACTTCGGAGGCTGAGGCAGGAGGATCAATATGAGTATGAGACCAGCCTGGGCTACAAAAGTGAGATCAAGGCCAGCCTGACCTGCATAGTGAGACCCTGTCTCAAAAAGACAAAAAACCATTCCTGGAGCCTATTAGCTGAATTTCCCTTTCTGTTTTTCTTTCTTTCTTTCTTTCTTTCTTTCTTTCTTTCTTTCTTTCTTTCTTTCTTTCTTTCTTTCTTTCTTCCTTTCTCCTTTCATTCCTTTTGAAAGGCAATAACATAGTTGTACAAGCTTGGGGCTGGTGGGATTTCAGTGAATTTCATAGGTGGTAACATTTATTTCTCCAGAGCAAAAACTGTTTTTTCACTGTATAATTAGGGAACAATCATTTTTGTTTTGTAGCACTTAACTGGGTCAACAACTGATCAAGAAAATCTGGGATAATATTATAATGAGTAGTTCTGGAGACACCCATCCCATCTATTAATCATGTAATATTGAGCTGCTCCCCTTATAAGTATGAGGTAATTGCTCTGCTGTCTACAGAGAGTTCAGGGAGGGAAAAGATAATTTAAAGCCAAACTGGAGTGACTCCTTCAAGCCTCTGTCTCTCATGTTTATTGTTTCGAACTAGCATGCATACACACACACACACACACACACACACACACACACACGGGCCGAGAGATCCCTAAACCAGAGACAAAATGCTGAATCAGCTCTGGGTGCAAATGAAATTCTGTTATATGAGGACTCGGAGCTTTCTGTTCTTCTAGAGTATACTAAACTTCTAATTTAGCCTCTGGGATAATCCACAAGTGTGAGATGTGCCAGGTTTTTTTTTTGTTTTGTTTTGTTTTTTTTTTTGAGTTTGGTTTTTGTTATTTTGTAATCCAATCATGTTTAAATGCCAGAAATTCAAGGAATTTCTGATTGTCCTTGCCTATTCTACTCATCTGTCATACTATTAGAATTTTAGCTGGACCCATGATCACCCAGAATGTAATACTATACTTCATCAGTCCTCTTTATAAAACAATGTGTAAGAATATCCAAGAAGGATACCACAATGTGAGTATGGGCAACCAGAATTCATACCTGCAGAGCAAAGATGCAGAAGGGGTTAAGCCCTCAAGAAGAAAGAGGCAGCCAAGCAACTTCCATGCTGAGCCGTGGCACCGATTGGGTGGAGAATCACCAGCTAAGAATACTAACCATGGACTGGGTCACAGGTAGGTTTGTAGTCTGAATCCACACAAATGGTGTGATCCTGAAGAACTCAAATAGAAACTAAGTAAAATAGCCTAGCTCAGTATGGTCCCTTATAACTAGAAGAAGCCAATGTACGTGCTCTCAAGCTGCTGGCATGTGAAACGTGTGTTTCAGAATTGATGACATATAGTACATTTCTTATTCTTGCAATTGCAGGCAAATGCAGCCATGTGACTGAACGTGAGCCGTGGGATATCAAAGGTACTTCTCAGAATTTTTCTGTAGCTGTGACATGTTCTTTGCCTCATCTTCCTGTTACTTCTCTCCATCCTGCTGCCTGAAGCGAATGCCAGATCTCACACTTGAGCCAGCTGTTGCAACCCTGGATGGTGGAGTCAGGGGCTAGAGGCTCTGGTTCCTGAGGCCCTTGTGAAGCAGAAGCCTCGCCTGCATAGGCTTGAGGGCTTAATGTTTTGCAATCCAATCCTGAGGCAGACTGCTTAGAAGCTAGACATTCAGGGAATTTCTGAATGCCCTTCTGTATTACAGACTTTCAGAAGATACCATTTTTGAGCCATGGCTACTTGTGTCTGTCACCTTGTTGATTATAGCTGAATCCTAGCTTTGTAGGACATGAAGATTATGAAGACATGTGTCCACAAAGAACAAAGAGCCACCCATTAACAGTTTCCACTCAGTGTGAGAAGACCTATAATAAAGGAACATATAAAGTGGGAGCCTGGGGAATGATCATCTAACAGAAGGAACAGGAATCCAGGGATGTGTGTTCAAGGCTGGAAGTTGGGTGCTGGCGGTCAGGTCTTGGGCAGGAGTTGGGGTCCTCTCCAGGCAAGCAAAGCTGTACAGTGCTGTGGAGATCACAGAGTGATCAGCTGCCAAATCAGATCCAGAGAGCCATAGAGGGAAACTGCAGGAATGAGGAGCTTGTGCTGGTGCAGAACTGCCTTCTGGTGGTAGTGGCCAGCAAGGAAGACCAAATGACAGAGACCCTGTCCCTGTTTCTAGGGAAAGCACAGTTCAATTCATCATGTGGGCTCACGGCATATTGGAAAAACTTCACTCTGTTGCAACTGTATTCTCTAGTCCCAAGTCCTCTGATATCTTTAATAATAATGTGCCCTCAGACAAGAGCAAGAAGGGTCAGTGCCTCTCCTTGATATTTCTAGCACTAGACTTAAAAAAAGATTGCATAGTTTCTACAAGTTCACAGGAGCAGGAACCAAGTAATATGAGTACACAGAGTTCTGTTGATGATGCTACAACCAACTAATGGCAACAGGGAACCTCTGAGGGAGCCAATGCCCTGTGAAGACTGGCTGATCCAGAGCCGGAACCAGATGATCTGATTGATGGAGGCCTTGGTGTTGTGCAGAAGAATCCTTTATCTCAGAGAAGACCTAGAGAGAGCGACACATTCACGTGGCTCTTCTTGCCCTTTTGTGGACATTTATCAACCACCTTGAAGTAGAAATGCAGAGTGGTGCTCATTTAAACAGGCTGCCACTTTAGCAGCAGCAGACTAAGAATACAGAACAGTGAGACACTAATGTGAGCCAGGGTGTTTAGGGGCTTTGAGCAGACTTACAGTCCCTTTAGAAACAACTCAGGAAAAACAGGTACGGAGAAGAGAATCTTTGAAAGAGAAAGTTGCCTGTGCTAAGTTCCATTATCAAATTTAAAAGATTCAATCTGGATGAAGAAGAGGAAGTGGAAGATGATGATATGGCTTCCAGAAGGGAAGCGCTTCCCACAGTGTGTCGGAGCCAGAGATCCTCTTCCACCTTCTCAGCAGCAGACAAGAATCTGATTTTGAAGGCTACATCTGAAGCTCACAAATCTGTAACAGAAACAACCAAACATTCTGCAGTCCCACAGAAAAAAGCACTTCCAGTTGTTCTACTATTTTTGTTTGGTATGTGTGTGTGTGTGTGTGTGTGTGTGTGTGTGTGTGTGTGTGTAAGTAGAGATTGAACTCAGGCCCTTCCACTTGCCAGGCAAGTGCTTACTCTGCTGAGCTATCTATTTCCCCAGCCCTTCCAGTTGTTCTAGAATTCAAACATTGCCAGAAGAATTGCTAGCAGAATGGTCCAGGGGCAAAGCAGGATGTGCGAATCAGTGCCCTGATCAAAGGAGAGGAAGCAAAAGGAGATAATCTAGAGAAAAATCAAGGACTTCAACAACGGAGGCTGTTGTTAGCCCAACTGCAGACTGAGCAAGGAAAGGCAGGAGCACCACCAATTGGTCAGGTGCAGATTCAAGAACGACCATGGCACAGACACTAGTGGAGCTTCCGGAGCACTCAGGGCTGATCTGCTTGTGAGAATGAAGAAGACGGCTTGTACCACCATCCTCTTTCATGGGCAAAGTCTTCCCCAAATGTAAGTTTCCTGGAAAATGTCTATTTGTTCATAAATTGTAAGTAGGATACCAAGGAGAGGGGAGATAGCTCAGTAAAATAAACACCTGCCTGGCAAGAGCAGGGTCCTAAGTTCAAACTCTGGTACCCCACAGAGAGAGAGAGAGAGAGAGAGAGAGAGAG